>CAUDMG010001990.1:305000-425000 GCA_958450375.1 Homarus gammarus
TATATATTATATATATATATATATTATATATATATATATATAATATTCTGAAATTTTAGAACGAAAATTACTGATCTGACGAACAGGGAATCATAAATAGGGCGGGCAGTCTTTAGCACTCATACCGCATGGCATGTTTAGACAAAGCCTTCGCGCAGCACCTCAAGCAGAGGAGTCAGGAGCTAACCAGCTGCGTCACATAGGACTAAGAAAATTAAATGCACTTTATCAAATTAATTCATACACTATTGACGAAGTTAAAAGCCAGCTATAATATTAACAAAAGTTATCTTGGATAGTTTTCCATTTCAAAATATGTTACGTGCGTCCATAGGAAATAATTAAAATACGAAAGTGAATGGCGTCATTCGTTCAAGAATTACTAAAATATTTAACAGAAAGCCGTGGAGGACGTTCGTGTCTGGAATTATAAACGTAAATAAATATTAAAATTGTGCTAATCTTCCCCCAAAAAACTAAAAATAAAGGACAATCAGGGGATATTTTAGATTTAAAAAATTAAATAGTCCCATAGAGCGGAAGGCATGCTTGTTGGCGGGCAGTCACTCTTAGCTTTTCACTCCTGGCAAGCAGACAGGTCTCCACTCGCCCGTTGACAGAAAGCCCCACGCGCCTACAAATTCTTGTAGGCGTTTTCAACCGTGTTCACAAGTAAGTCCAGTTCGATTGCATAATTGTTTAGATAGGACGGGGAAAAATAAATAAGTATTTAATAGGGATATCATTTACAGGGTTGATGGACCAACTCGGGATGACTGTTAGCGTAATGCGGGTAGCGGGAGGTGGCTGGCTGTAGGCCCCACACGGGCGACCTGGCTTTCACTCGTATCTCCCAGGATTGACAGATGCGTGCCACACACACGTGTAGGAACCCCGCAGAGACTGGCACTAAGCCGACACTACATGACACCACAGCTAAGGAAAATTGCTTAAAAAGAGGGAAAACTAGATCTCTCTTCTAGCTGGGGCAAGGTACACCTGGTTGTACGATGACCTGACCTAACTGGGCAGGATTAACTCTGCCGCTCTACCTCTCCTATACAGTATCTAGGAGAGAAGCTTGCCTTGGGTGCAGGATGAGTGAAGTGAAAGGTTGAGCTCTCGGAGACAGAAATTCCCATGGTGCTAGTGAGTATCGGTGCTGATTCTTCTACTAGGTACCTTCATCTCTCTTCAACTATGGGTGTATGTGGTTTGTCTAACCAAGTCCTGGTGTGAGGTCGACGACCCTGATGGTTGATCTTAAACTCTGGATGTGGGAGTGCTTTATAAAGAATTGTAGTACAACTTGACGGAAATGGTGTATTCTGAGCCAGTGTTGTTGAGCGCTGTTACTGGTATGGTGGAGAAACACACACATGACTCATGAACCCAGAAGTAAAATAATAAGAATATTGCGGATGAGCCGGCCCCTGAGGAATCATGAGTGATTTTCTCGGTTCGCACATAATTTGGGGTTTCTTGTATGTGCATGCTGATTTGAGATCTGATGATATCGCCATTATGACTGATCCATGTTCTTGTGCAGGTTATTAGTTGTAATCTTTGGTCTTTGTGCAGTATAGTAAATTAAGAACTAATATTTTTCTAGTGGTTAATAATATTTTGTGGTGTTTTCCAGACCACTATTCTATGTTATGGATGTGCGTGCTGAGGAGCTGCTGAGTTAAGGATCCGTCGGGTTGTGTTCTAATGGAAGTGTCAGGGGGCTTAAACTCAGGGAAGCACGACCCTTGACCTCAGCAACTTCTGAGCTGGTGAGCTCACATTGGGACAAGGTTCATATTTTTCTCTGCTGATGATAGGAGTGTCTAGCGATGAAAGGTGTGTCGAGGAATTAATCCAAATGAACTATTGTGCTATTAATAGTGGTGTCTAGCTATGTAAGATATGTTGAGGGATTAATCCAAAATGAATTGTTGTCTCTTGTACAATTAATATTTTTCTAGTGCTGTGAGGGTGGTTCTGTTGAGTAATACAAGTGTCATATCTCTTTAACCCCAATCTCGGGGGCACCAGTCCAAGTCGCGGTATATACTATATTAAATTTGTTTGTGCTGATTCGGTATTCTGAGGGGCCCTTCCACTGCATTACCATCCATTTAAATAAATCCCAATAGGAATTCCGATCGGTTTTATATATATATATATATATATATATATATATATATATATATATATATATATACAAAAAAAATTATATAAAATACTTCCTAATGAGAGAAACAAAGAATATATCATTCGTAGTGATAATTAAATATAAATAAATATCCACCTTTTTCCGTTAGGTGACAGGTGAGTCAGTCAATAAACGTGTGGTTGTCTCCCACCTGAAACGTTGACTTTAATAGTTTTACCCTTAAGTGAGGCACATATGTAAATAATGTTTTACAGATAAGTGAGGCATACACAGTATGTAAATAATATTTTACAGTTAAGTGAGGCATATATGTAAATAATGTTTTACAGTTACGTGAGGCATATATGTAAATAATGTTTTACAGATAAGTGAGGCATATACAGAATGTAAATAATATTTTACAGTTAAGTGAGGCATATATGTAAATAATATTTTACAATTAAGTGAGGCATATGTGTAAATAATATTTTGCAATTAAGTGAGGCATATGTGTAAATAATATTTTACAGTTAAGTGAGGCATATATGTAAATAATATTTTACAATTAAGTGAGGCATATGTGTAAATAATATTTTACAATTAAGTGAGGCATATGTGTAAATAATATTTTACAGTTAAGTGAAGCATATAATGTATGTGTTAATAAACCTACATTTAGCTTTCATTTATATTTCTCTTTGTAGTTTTCTCTTTCCCTTTAAGTAAAATTAATAATGTGTTTTAAGTAGATGAGTCTGGTTAGGTTAGGTTAGGTCAGACACACAGACAGACACACTACAATTTTGCTGTCACGCGGAATCGAGTATGATGATCATCCAGTTATGATACAATGATATGAGTTATTAGGGATGTCACCTAGGTTGGTGAGTTTTGAGGTGACTACAGAGGCCGCTACGGGACCCGCAGCGTCGTCCACATTTGTTGCATGTAGGGAGGGCTCCATCTATTGTAGGAGGGGTGGTGGCAGTGTCTTTCCGACGTTTAAGCTTGTCTGCCTCGGTTTGAAGTCGGGATAACTAAAAAGTATTGACACCTTCTCGTGTGGTGCTTCTCCAAGAGTTACGATGTGGAGTAATCGACTCCCAGGTGAGGGGGTCGATTTGGCACCTTTTCAATTGCTCGCGGGCGTGACGTTTACTATTCGTTAGGTGACTGTAAAGTAGCTGCTTTGGCAGTCTACTGTCGTCCATGCGGGTAACATGGACAGTTCAACGTATTTATTTGTTCTCTTGTCTTCCCAGCGAGCTCTGAGGAAGGAACGTAGACTACGTTGGTGAAAGTTTTCAAGTGCCTCGGGGTGGCTCCTGTATGTGACCCCCATGTCTCACTGCCATAGAGTAGGGTGGGCAGGATGACTGTTCGATATACGTGCAGCTTTGTGGAAAATTTCAGCTCCCTATAGCTGAAGACACGATTTCGGAGTCCGCCCAAGGCTTGAGATGCACATCTGATCCGATGATGAATCTCTTCATCGATGTTTGCGGTGGTGGACAGGTGGGAGCCGAGATACCGAAAGTGGGTAACATTAGAGAGGGTAGAACCGTTAAGCTGGATGGATGGTGGAGGTGTGTCTGAACCAGGATCTCCTGTAGGTTGTGTTCAGTGTGAGCAACAAGGGTGAGGTCGTCTGCATACTGAAGCTCAGTAATGGAAGCTGCCGACACCTTTGTTCTTGCCTTGAGTCGTCTTATGTTGAAAAGACACCCCTTCACCCGGTATTCGATGTTCACCCCACTGGCTAAATTGGCACGGGCACGAATAAGGAAGATGGAAAAGAGAGTTGGTGCCAGTACACACCCTTGTTTAACCCTGTTTGGATGGGGAAGAACTCTGACTGGGTGCCGTTGTGCATGACACTGCCATTCATACCATCGTGGAGTTGCCTAATAATGGCGATGAATTTTGGTGGGCAGCCAAAACGGCTGAGGGTCCACCAGAGGACTTCCCTGTTGACAGAGTCGAACGCCTTGGTTAGGTCGATGAAAGCCATTTACAGGTAACGACGTTGTTCTTGGCACTTTTTCTGTATCTGGTGGGCAGCAAAGATCATGTCTGTGGTGCCACATGATGGTTTAAAACCACATTGAGATTCTGGGAGGAAGTTTTCCGCCTCAGGAAGAAGTCTGTTAAGAAGGACTCGGGCGATAATTTTGACAGCTAAGGAGAGCAGCGAGATCCCACGGTAGTTGCCACAGTCTGACCGGTCTCCCTTGTTCTTATAAATATTGACAATGGAGGCGTCTTTAAGAGCTTGGGGGATTTCCTCCTTTTCCCATATATCCTCCAGGAGCGACTGGAGACGGCTGCGAAGCAGAGGTCCTGCTGCTTTATGCACTTTGGCTGGGATTCCATCAAGCTCTTAGGCTTTGTTATTTTTCATCTGTTTGATGGCAGTAGCTACATCATCCAGGGATGGATAGCTGAGGTGGGTCAGCTCTGGGTGCTGAGGGACCTGCTGGGTAGCCAGGACATCCACATCGGTGTTTCGGTTGAGCAATGAATGGTAGTACTCTTTCCAGCGCTGAAGAAGGCCTTTGTCGTTTTTAATTATGTGGTTACTGTCAGATGAGCAAACAGGGAATGCACCACGGGTGACTGGCCCATAAAATATTTCAGTGGAAACGAAAAATTCGCACATCTTGTGCTGATCTGCCAGTTTTTGTGCTTCACATGTTTTATTTTTAAGCCAGTCGTTCTTAAGATTGCGAAGTTCCGCTGGGCTGCTACTTTCTTTTTGCAGAAGGTTTCAGCTTTGGTCCGAGATTGAGGGTTGTTCTACCAGTCAGTAAAAGCAGCACATTTATCATCGATTAGTACTTTGATTGCCAGGTCATTTTCATCAAACCAGTCCTGATGTATTCTTTTGGTCTGAGCCACGCAGAGCACGGGTGAAAAGGACATCTCGGCGATCTCTTTCTCTGACAATGACGTACTCAATGAGATGCTAGTGTTTGGATCGTGGGTGTTGCCACGATCCCTTGAACTTGTCAGCTTGCTTAAACAAGGTATTGGTGATAGTGAAGTTATGAGCAGCACACTTGCTGAGAAGGAGTACGCCGTTGGGATTACACTTGCCTAGTCCATTTCTCCCTATGGTTCCTTGCCAAATGTTAGCATCTCTGCCAACTCTGGCATTGAAGTCGCCAAGGAGCACAACCTAGTCTTCTCTGGGGATAGAGGTTAGTACTCTGTCAAGTTCGGCATAAAGGCCTCCTTGAGGTCATCCTCTGCATCCAGTGTTGGGGCATATGCACTGATGACAAAGGCATGAGGTGAGTGATTCATTGGGCCTCGAAGCGTCATGATGCGCTCGTTGATCCCAAAAGGCATTTCAGTTAGCCTGTGTAGGATGCATTGGCGGATGGCAAAACCAACTCCAGAAATCCGGTTTCTCTCCACAGCAGGCTTACCCTTCCAGAAGAAGGTGTAGCCTTGCTCCCACTCACTTTCAGCCGCCGTCACTGGCCAGCCCACACACACACACACACACACACAGACAGACAGACACACACACACACACACATACACACACACACACACATACGTCAGCTAGAGAAGGTACAGAAAAGGGCCTGCAGAATAATGCGCAGCGCAGAATACTCTGGCTACACCATCGCTCTCTCCACCCTGGAAATGCCATCCCTCAGTGACCTCCACCACCAAGCACTGGAAAGGTTTGGCAGCCAACTGATGCACCACCCTCGTCATCGCCACCTCCTGCCACCGGCAGCCCCCCACTCACCTTGTGCAGTTCGCCACTACAACAATATTCAGCCCATAAGAGCCTGCACCGATTGATATAAGAACAGCACCATCCCATCTATTGTTAAAATAATACACAACTCCTGATTTATGTACTGTACAGCCCTGTAAATGTATTCAATGCATGTTATATCATTATGTCTAAATCAAATGTAAGTCTGTATATTTTCAGCTGCAACTCTATTAATAAACCGTTTATTATTATTATTATTATTATTATTATTATTATTATTATTATTATTATTATTACACACACACACACACACACACACACACTTCATCCTTGACCACCGAAGGGTCAAGACGTACCTGGCGCTCCTCTCGGGGCAGCCAGGTCAACTGTTAAGTTGGCCTATACCAACTCCCTCCCCTGAACCCTCCTCCCCACCGGAATATCAACAAGTTCACGCCAGAAGTTACTATTTCATTTAGGAAAGGAATGGAACCAGTGTTAAACAGAGGTGAACAGTGGTGAACAGTGCTTAAGTCAGTGAGAACAACTCAACAGTAACCGTGGTACCCAAGTTGACCTTCACACAGTGAGGTCCCAGGTATCCAGTGATAACGGCCCGACCCAACAACCAGCGAAGTGTTAATCCGTCTACGATAGGAAGGCCTGGGACCACACCTCACTCATAGAACACCGTCTGTGAGGGAACTACTACACCACGTGAGGCCCCTCATAACACCATCTGTGAGGGAATTACTACACCACGTGAGGCCCCTCATTACACCATCTGTGAGGGAATTACTACACCACGTGAGGCCCCTCATAACACCATCTGTGAGGGAATTACTACACCACATGAGGCCCCTCATAACACCATCTGTGAGGGAATTACTACACCACGTGAAGCCCCTCATAACACCATCTGTGAGGGAATTACTACACCACGTGAGGCCCCGCATAACACCATCTGTGAGGGAATTACTACACCACGTGAGGCCCCTCATAACACCATCTGTGAGGGAATTACTACACCACGCGAGGCCCCTCATAACACCATCTGTGAGGGAACTACTACACCACGTGAGGTCCCTCCTAACACCATCTGGGAGGGAGTTACTACACTACGTGTTTGCTGTTCAACACCTACATTAATCTGTTTGTTCACTGTATGTTCCTTCACCTTTCTCTAAAGAAAGCTTTTGTTAAACCACCAATGTATGTAATAAGTCATTTATGTCCAATGTATATTTTCAGCCTTCGGGCTGCAGAACTTTTTCAATAAACCGTTAATTATTATTATTATTATTATTATTATTACACACACACACACACACACACACACACAGAAAGTAAAACAAATATACAAATAAATAGACAGGCAGACACAGAGACTAACACACAGAGATATACAGACAGACAGACAGATAGACACATTGACAAAAAAACGGACCGAAAAGAAATGAAACATGTTCGGCAGAGCGCTGTGTATAACCTGTGATCTACAACAACGACAACAACAATAACAAAAATACAGGAATTGCACAGAAACCCGAGTTAGTTCTTAACTTAAAATAGGAGAATGTTTCCAGAGAAGAATTTACATATTGAAAGGAGGAGCAGACCATAAAACGTGATGAGGATGAAGAGAGAGAGAGAGAGAGAGAGAGAGAGAGAGAGAGAGAGAGAGAGAGAGAGAGAGAGAGTAGTAGGTAGTGCTGAGGTGTTTAATATGTGGTCCAACTCGCCGGTTTTTACGTAAGATTGTGGTGCATAGATAGAGAGAGAAAAAGAGAATTTGTATGTGTCTGTGTATGTCTGTGGGTGTGTCAGTGTGCGCGCGCACAAGGTGGAGTAATGCGTCTATTGTGGCAGTATTATGTTAGTGTTAAGGTGCAGGCACTGCTTGCCTCCTTTAGGTTTCAGCTACTCCCGCTGGTAGCCCTCGCGGTGAACAGAGCATCAACCTTGCATAAGTCTTCCTCTGCCTGTACATAACCTCTTCACCACCAAGACAAGTGCTGTGCCTACTCGTAGCACCCCATGGTAACTGGTTGCCTCGTGGGCCCAGGTTAGACCAGTAGGGATCTCGGAGCAGCAGTGGGTCCAGGAGGGATGGCGCATAGGCCCACTGGAATGTGGATACCCCTGGCGCCTACCAACCACTGCCCCGCTGCCTTGCGGATTAACCTTGGTATGTATAAGGCTGCGGGAGTGAAACTTGAACGAAAAATCTGTCGTGGAGACAGATGGTGGTGGTAGTAGTGGTGGCGGTAGTGGTGGTGGCAGTTGTGGTGGTGGCAGTAGTGGTACTTGTGGTGGTGGCAGTAGTGGTGGTGTCAGTAGTAGTAGTGGCTGAAGTAGTAGTGGCTGCAGGAGTGGTGGTGGCAGTAGTAGTGGTGGCAGGAGTGGTGTTGGCAGTAGTAGTGGTGGCAGTAGTGGTGGTGGCAGTTGTGGTGGTGGCAGTTGTGGTGGTGGCAGTAGTAGTGGTGGCAGGAGTGGTGGTGGCAGTAGTAGTGGTGGCAGTAGTGGTACTTCTGGTTGTGGCAGTAGTGGTGGTGACAGTAGTAGTAGTGGCTGAAGTAGTAGTGGCTGCAGGAATGGTGGTGGCAGTAGTAGTGGTGGCAGGAGTGGTACTTGTGGTGGTGGCAGTAGTAGTGGCTGAAGTAGAAGTGGCTGCAGGAATGGTGGTGGCAGTAGTGGCTGAAGTAGAAGTGGCTGCAGGAATGGTGGTGGCAGTAGTTGTGGTGGCAGTAGTGGTGGTGGCAGTTGTGGTGGTGACAGTAGTAGTGGTGGAAGGAGTGGTGGTGGCAGTAGTAGTGGTGGCAGGAGTGGTGGTGGCAGTAGTAGTGGTGGCAGGAGTGGTGGTGGCAGTAGTAATGGATGGCAGTAGTGGTGATGGCAGTTGTGGTGGTGGTAGTAGTGGCAGTTATGGTGGTGGTAGTAGTGGCAGTTGCGGTGGTGTTAGTAGTGGCAGTTGTGTTGGTGGCAGTAGTAACAGTGGTGGTAGTAGTGACAGTAGTGGTGGTGGTGGTAGAAGTGGCAGTTGTGTTGGTGGCAGTAGTAGCAGTGGTGGTATTAGTGGCAGTAGTGGTGGTGGCAGTAGTAGTAGTGGCAGTAGAGGTGGTGGCAGTAGTTGCAATTGCAGTGATGATAGTTGTGGTGGTGGCAGTAGTGGTGGTGGTGGCAATAGTAGTGGTGGCAGTAGTAGTGGTGGAATTTGTGGTGGTGGCATTAGTGGTGGTGGTGGCAATAGTAGTGGTGGCAGTAGTAGTGGTGGAATTTGTGGTGGTGGCATTAGTGGTGGTGGTGGCAATAGTAGTGGTGGCAGTAGTAGTGGTGGAAGTAGTGGTGGTGGCAGTAGTAGTGGTGGAAGTAGTGGTGGTGGCAGTAGTGGTGGTGGCGGCATTAGTGGTGGTGGTGGCAATAGTAGTGGTGGCAGTAGTAGTGGTGGAAGTAGTGGTGGTGGTGGTAGTAGTGGTGGTGGTGGTGGCATTAGTGGTAGTGGTGGCAATAATAGTGGTGGCAGTAGTAGTGGTGGCAGTAGTAGTGATGGCAGTAGTAGTGGTGGCAGTAGTGGTGGTGGTGGCATTAGTGGTGGTGGTGGCTATAGTAGTGGAGGCAGTAGTAGTGGTAGAAGTAGTGGTGGTGGCAGTAGTAGTGGTGGCGGCCCAGGTCGAGGTAGCAGATGGTCAGGAGACCAGGAAGACTTGGTATTATCCTACAACATGTGCTCCTGAACCTCCAATCACCGCCCCATCTGCCCTCCTGCTCTTTCCCCTTCTCCTCCCCCCCCCCCCCCCCCCGTTACCCCATCCAATCCTAGCAACTCAACTTGATCTTCCCCTACGGTCTGTCTGCTACCTCTACTCCCTTGATCCCTAACTTATTCTTCTTTTCACCCAGTCACCACCGCCGCTACCACCACCTCCATAACTAATGTGAAGTGAATTTGTACGAACGTTAGCCACGGAAACACACATAAGGTAACCAAGTGATTCTGTTGCCTTTATTGTCCATGAATATTACAACGACGCTTAAAATACTCTCTCTCTCTCTCTCTCTCTCTCTCTCTCTCTCTCTCTCTCTCTCTCTCTCCATCTATGATCTTGACGATACATTCTAATAACCAAACACAAATATACACATCCCGTAGCATTTACATAAATATACACAAGAAACAGTAAAATCTCCCGATGTTAGGTTCAATCCCCCAATCCCTATCCATGTTTACGCCGGGACGTCACGAAACCTCCCCCCTCCCCCCCTCGCTTGTTTGATTGTAAACAAACTGGGAAATCGAAAATAACAAACCTGATTGAAAGAACACGACGGCTTGAGTTTCCATGTATAATGTATTTGTTTTTCAGGAGAAGTAAACTTATATATTCAGTTGTGTGCTGTAAGTATTCTGGGTAGCAAAGAAACTTATATTTGTGTTTTCGAGTACAGATAAACAGACACATACAGTATGTGTTGGGGGAAACATCCAGTATGGTAGAAGTGTTGGAGGAGCTGTCGAGTATGGGAGAATTATTGGAGGAGATGTCGAGTGTCGGAGAAGTGTTGGAGGAGCTGTCGAGTATGGGAGAAGTGTTGGAGGAGCTGTCGAGTATGGGAGAAGTGTTGGAGGAGCTGTCGAGTATGGGAGAAGTGTTGGAGGAGCTGTCGAGTATGGGAGAAGTGTTGGAGGAGCTGTCGAGTATGGCAGAAGTGTTGGAGGAGCTTTCAAGAATGGGAGAAGTGTTGGAGGATCTGTCGAGTATGGGAGAAGTGTTGGAGGAGCTGTCGAGTATGGCAGAAGTGTTGGAGGATCTGTCGAGTATGGGAGAAGTGTTGGAGGATCTGTCGAGTATGGAATAAATGTTGGAGGAGCTTTCAAGTGTGGGAGAAATGTTGGAGGAGCTGTCGAGTATGTAATAAATGTTGGAGGAGCTGTCGAGTATGGCAGAAGTGATGGAGGAGCTTTCAAGTATGGGAGAAGTGTTGGAGGATCTGTCCAGTATGGAATAAATGTTGGAGGAGCTTTCAAGTGTGGGAGAAATGTTGGAGGAGCATTCGAGTATGAAATAAATGTTGGAGGAGCTGTCGAGTATGGTAGAAGTGTTGGAGGAGCTGTCGAGTATGGGGGAAATGTTGGTGATGCTGTCCAGTATCGAAGAAGTGTTCGGGGGGCCGTCGAGTGTCGGAGAAGTGTTGGGGGAGCTGTCAAGTGTCGTAGAAGTGTTGGGGAACGTGGGAAAGTTGTTAAACAGCGACGGTGGTGAATCAGATTAGGTTTGTCTCAAGAGGAAGAGGTATTTGAAGTGGTGGTTAAAAAGTGCTGGGGAGAGGAGGTAAAGGCGGAAGAGGATGAGGAGGAGAAGATATAATAAGAGCTGTGAAGTAGTGTTGAGTGGGCACTGGAGAGCTAGACTGAAGATTAAAGCTTGTTGAAGAAGCAGGATGGAAGGTTGTAAGGAACTACTCAAAAATACTGAAGAGAAATCAAAACATCTCAGAGTCCTGATCATGAGTAAGAGTATGTATGTATGTGTGTATGTATGTATGTATGTAATAATAATAATAATAATAAAAACGGTTTATTAATAGAGTTGCAGCCGGTGGCTGAAAATATACAGACTTACATTTGATTTAGACATAATGATATAATATGCATTGAATACATTTACTGGGCTGTACAGTACATAAATCAGGAGTTGTTTATTATTTTAACAATAGATGGGAGTGTCGGAGAAGTGTTGGAGGAGCTGTCGAGTGTCGGAGAAGTGTTGGAGGAGCTGTCGAGTATTGGAGAAGTGTTGGAGGAGCTCTCGATTGTCGGAGAAGTGTTGGAGGAGTTGTCGAGTGTCGGAGAAGTGTTGGAGGAGCTGTCGAGTGTCGGGGAAGTGTTGGAGGAGCTGTCGAGTATCGGAGAAGTGTTGGGGGAGCTGTCGAGTGTCGGAGAAGTGTTGGGGGAGCTGTCGAGTGTCGGAGAAGTGTTGGGGGAGGCATCGAGTGTCGGAGTGTCAGCATTCTCGCCTCGCAAGCGAGAGGACCCCGGTTCGATTCCAGGGCAGGGTGAAACTATGGTCAAGTTTCTTTACGCCATTTGCCTCTGTCTACTCAGCAGTAATTGGGGACTTGGATGTTAATCGATTTGCTGATCGTATTCTAGGGTAATGGTTAGCCAGTGCAGTTGGCGAGTTGTCCGGTCTTCTCGGACTATTCCTTGACACTGAGTCATGCAGCTAATTAACTTAGGGTGTGGTTGTTGTGTTGGCGACAGCTTCTACACCTTAAAAAATTCACACCTTTGGGCCGGCCATCCTCGTTATACGAGGGGCAGCCATTATTGTTTATGTATGTATGTATGTATGTTTTCACGTGTATAGACTAACCTACTGTATATTTCTGAAGGTGTAAGATAAATTAGTGAACGTATCTACCTGAACACAGCTCCTCCCCCAACAGGTAATGGTGACTAACCTATGAACTTTGTCGGGGAGGTAGAGAGATACGTGATCACCAAGACGGTCAACAAGTCCTTAATCCTGACGTCACATCCCCTTTCTCCTGGTGACCCCTTGGTGCCGGCCACCCACCATGATACACCAAGCAAGGATTGGTGTTTGTTGTTAGCACGTCCTTGGAAATACGTTACACAGGAGAAGTAAAGGAGGAGGCGGAGGAGGTGGAAGTAGAAGAAAATGAAGCCTGGGGAGGAGAAAGAGGAAGAGGAGAAGTGGGAGCAGAAGCGAGTAAGAGGAAGACGAAAGGACATAGAAGAGGATTGAGGGGTAGGAGAAAGAATAGGAGGAAGAAAGTGTCAAGGAGGCCTGATAATCCCCCCAAACCCACCCACACCCCTCCTACACCACCCCTTAGAGCCATAAATGAGCTTTACTATGATACAGTTACAAATAATAGTGATCCAACCACTGTATGTAGATATCGGTCAGATTTTACTCCATTATCTAAGAGACATAAATTGTCCAATATTTTTTTCTCAGATATAAATCTCCAAAAATAGAATAGACAAAAATAAATCAGGCATAAAATAACTTCTTAAGAGACAAAAAAAAAATAATATGCTCCAGACAAAAAATAATGAAACAAATTATATAATACCAGCGAGGCATAAAATTTTTCCTTTACTAATAATCATAATATATGTCCACTGAGTTATGTTTACAAGGCTTTCCCGCCGAGTTATAAAATGTATTCAAATGACCTATAAATTTCACAGCTAGAAGGATTTCTTTTCCTGAGACATTAAACCTTCATATCTGAGGTACACGTTAAGTCTCACCCACAGCTGGTGAGACACACTTTCTGTACCATCATGTAAACAAACAATTCATGCTACATAAACAAACACTTCCTGCTATGTAAGCAAACACTTGCTGATACTATGTAAACAAACACTTCCTGCTATGTAAACAAACACTTGCTGATACTATGTAAACAAACACTTCCTGATGTTATGAAAACAAACACTTTCTGATGCAATATAAACAGACACTTCCTCATGCTCTGTAAATATACACTTCCTGATGCTATGCAAACAGATACCTCCTGATGCTCTGTCACACTTCCTGCTATGTAAACAAACACTTTCTGATGCTATATAAACAAACACTTCTTGATGCTATGAAAACAAACACTTCCTGATGCTATGGAAACAGACACCCCCTGATGCTCTGTAACACTTCCTGCTATGTAAAAAAACACTTTCTGATGCTATATAAACAAACACTTCCTGATGCTACATAAACAAACACTTCCTGATGCTATATAAACAGACACTTCCTGGTGCTATGTAAACAAACACAAAACAATCCTCTGTAACTGACCCACAAAGTGTTGTTCTCTGAGACATAAACTCTCGTGCCTCAGATTGAGAAGAAAAAAAGATAAATAAAAATTCGTTAGGTTAGGTTAGGTTGGTTAGCTTTGTTTAGGTTAGGTATGGTTAGCTTTGTTTGGCTTAAGTTAATTTAATCAGGGTTAAGTTAGGTTAGGTTAATTACTTTAATTAAATTTAAGTTAGCTTAGGTGTGGTTAGGTTAGATTTAATCAGACTAGGTCAGATATGACTTAGTTCCGGATCAGGATATTGGTGAGTCACTGAATATACAACAATTCTGACGTTGTACACAGAGCGAGGCCAGCCACTGAATGTATTGCCTTCAATGCTGGACGATAGTGTTAGATTCATGAGGGTTATATCCGTGATGGCGAATCTGTTGCATCTATGAATTTCAGCTAATTCCTAAAATATTCCAAAAAATATACGTAACAAAGAATTTCACATTGTCTGTTAAATAAAGAATTTTCATAATTAATGGTTAGGTTAGGTTAGATTAGGTTAGGTTAGGTTATGTGAAATCCCCAGTGACACAGAGTCCCTATCACACACACACACACACACACACACACACACACACACAGACAGACAGACAGACACAGACAGAGAGACAGACAGACAGACAGACAGACACACACACACACACACACACACACACACACACACACACACATCATATTTTGAAAACTCAAACTCTTATCTCTGTATTGTAAGCCTATGAGGGATAGTGAGGAAGAGGTCGATCATGTGTATTGAAGGAGACAGATGAGGTGTACATGTGAGAGAGACAACGAAGGTGTACAGGTGAAAGAGACAGGTGAGGTGTAAAGGTGAGAGAGACAGGTGAGATGTACAGGTGAAAGAGACAGGTGAGATGTAAAGGTGAGAGAGAGAGGCGAGGTGTACAGGTGAAAGAGACAGGTGAGGTGTAAAGGTGAGAGACAGGTGAGGTTTATAGATGAGAGAGACAGACGTGGTATACAGGTAGGAGAGACAGGCGAGGTATACAGGTGAAAGAGACAGGTGAGGTGCAAAGGTGAGAGAGACAGGTGAGGTTATAGGTGAGACAGACAGACGTGGTATACAGGTGGGAGAAACAGGCGAGGTATACAGGTGAGAGAGACAGGCGAGGTATACAGGTGAGAGAGACAGGCGAGGTATACAGGTGGGAGAAACAGGCGAGGTATACAGGTGAGAGAGACAGGCGAGGTATACAGGTGAGAGAGACAGGCGAGGTATACAGGTGAGAGAGACAGGCGAGGTATACAGGTGGGAGAGACAGGCGAGGTATACAGGTGAGAGAGACAGGCGAGGTATACAGGTGAGAGAGACAGGCGAGGTATACAGGTGAGAGAGACAGGTGAGGTGTAAAGGTGAGAGACAGGTGAGGTTTATAGGTGAGAGAGACAGACGTGGTATACAGGTAGGAGAGACAGGCGAGGTATACAGGTGGGAGAGACAGGCGAGGTATACAGGTGAGAGAGACAGGCGAGGTATACAGGTGAGAGAGACAGGCGAGGTATACAGGTGAGAGAGACAGGCGAGGTATACAGGTGAGAGAGACAGGTGAGGTATACAGGTGAGAGAGACAGGTGAGGTATACAGGTGAGAGAGACAGGTGAGGTATACAGGTGAGAGAGACAGGCGAGGTATACAGGTGAGAGAGACAGGCGAGGTATACAGGTGAGAGAGACAGGCGAGGTATACAGGTGAGAGAGACAGGTGAGGTATACAGGTGAGAGAGACAGGCGAGGTTTATAGGTGAGAGACAGGTGAAGGAGGCAAGTAAAGTGTACTGAGGGAAAGAGGAAGTGAGAGAATTGAAGAGTTGAGGCTCTCAGTGAGGTGTTCTTGCTGGGAGCGGTGAATAATAACTTTAGATTGGAAGTTATAAGTTAAAATTGACTTAAATAAGAGACTTGTAAGAGAGAATTACGAGGGAGAATAATTAAAAGATAGAATCGACAATAAAGACAAAAAAAAACCATATGTACAAGACATGCAAACGATATCTAATACTGACCCCCAACGATCGTACATCAGGCCGTGACGTCAACGAGAACAGCTGAGCCGATGTAAACAACAGCTGACTAGGAGACCGTAGGCACCAGCTGGGCTGTCACCGCTGTATAAACATGGCGAATAATGGAGAGACGGTGGTGACACGAATTATAGAGAGGCGGTACTGAGATCTACTGAGAGATGAAGATAAGACAAACATTGCAGAAATAATTCTGATATAGTCGGTTCTATAGCTAAGAGATATATCTGAGAACCGGACTCGGGTTTGTAAGTCACAGCCCAAATATACCAATTAATATCCCAATCCAAGGGCAAGTCTCGTACCTAAGTTTGTTTTTAATCGTATGTGAGGGAGGCGGAAGTTGATAGGGTCTCCTAGAGAATATGTATACCCTGTATATACAGATTTGATTTCTGGTTATTCTCTGATGTCGGACGTTCAGCAGGAGTCGACAGGAATAACATAGCTCGTGCGGACACCTTAGTGAACCTCTCTCTCTCTCTCTATCTCTCTCCCTAAATTATCATAGTCTCTCTATTTACTATTTTTTCTTTATTTTTTCTCTTTTCTACCATAAACATTTTTCGCTTCCTTCAATGTCAGAGTTTTCTTTTCATTTCTTTCGCAATTATTTATTTATCTCATGTTTCACATGTCGTCCCTGTTCATTTGTTCTTATTTTCTCTCTTATCTCTGATTTAATTATTGTAGTATTCTCTGTGAGGTTGAGAGAGAGAGAGAGAGAGAGAGAGAGAGAGAGAGAGAGAGAGAGAGAGAGAGAGAGAGAGAGAGAGAGAGAGACGGTCAATAATCGAGGTTGATGAGGTATGTGTGCATGTATGTATGTATACACACATACAGCTGCACAAGCACCCGTACAAACTCTATATTACATAATGTTAAAATACTCCTTTGTTAACATATTATTATTTTCATTGTAAATAATTCGTGCCATTTAAAACATGTGCCAGTTTTCATATCAATAATCACCATTCATTATTAACACGTAATACACGAAATATTACTAATTAGCGCTGTCCAGTGTATTGTATAAGCCCCAAGAGAGAGAGAGAGAGAGAGAGAGAGAGAGAGAGAGAGAGAGAGAGAGAGAGAGAGAGAGAGAGAGAGAGAGATAGTCTTATATTACCTCTCCTCAGTTTACCTGGTACAGTAAAAAAAATGAAACCAAATACACACATCAGATAAAACATTGTAAACAGCAGAAAAACCCGGCAGTGTCCCCACCACACTACCATACTACCACACATCTCCACCAACCACCACCACATTACCACAGCACCACACATTTCCACACCACCACATGACACACCACCATCACCACCACAGACCACCCACTACCACCCCCCACTACCACCACCAGACACCCCCTCCACTACCACCACCACACACCCCCTCCACTACCACCACCACTACCACCACACTACCACACACCACCACCACACACCCCTCACTACCACCACCACACACACCCTCCACTACCACCACCACTACCACCACACTACAACACACCACCACCACACACCCCCCACCACCACATACTCTCCAACCGCAAACCCCCCACCACCTCCACCACCACCACCACACAAAACACCACCACACAACCACACCACCATACTACCGCACCATCACCACACAACACACCGTCACCACACCACCACACCACCACACAACACACCACCACCACACGACACACCACCACCACACAACACACACCACCACCACACACGACACACACCACCACCACACGACACACACCACCACCACCACACAACACACACCAACACCACACACGACACACACCACCACCACACAACACACACCACCACCACACACGACACACACCACCACCACACCACACAACACACACCACCACACGACACACACCACCACACAACACACACCACCACACAACACACACCACCACCACACACGACACACACCACCACCACACAACACACACCACACAACACACACCACCACACGACACACACCACCACCACACGACACACACCACCACCACACAACACACACCACCACACAACACACACCACACAACACACACCACACACGACACACACCACCACCACACGACACACACCACCACCACACACGACACACACCATCACCACACGACACACACCATCACCATACGACACACACCACCACCACACGACACACACCACCACCACACACGACACACACCACCACCACACACGACACACACCACCACCACACAACACACACCACCACACGACACACACCACCACCACACGACACACACCACCACCATACGACACACACCACCACCACACGACACACACACCACCACACGACACACAGCACCACCACACGACACACAGCACCACCAAACGACACACACATCCTTGACCACCGAAGGGTCAAGACGTACCTGGCGCTCCTCTCGGAGCAGCCAGGTCAACTGTTATGTTGGCCCATACCAACTCCCTCCCCTGAACCCTCCTCCCCACCGGAATATCAACAAGTTCACGCCAGAAGTTACTATTTCATTTAGGAAAGAAATGGAACCAGTGTTAAACAGAGGTGAACAGTGGTGAACAGTGCTTAAGTCAGTGAGAACAACTCAACAGTAACAGTGGTACCCAAGTTGACCTTTCACACAGTGAGGTCCCAGGTACCCAGTGATAACGGCCCGTGAGACCCAACTACCAGCGATGTGTTAATCCGTCTAAGATAGGAAGGCCTGGAACCACACCTCACTCATATAACACCATCTGTGAGGGAATTACTACATCACGTGAGGCCCCTCATAACACCATCTGTGAAGGAGTTACTACACCACGTGAGGCCCCTCATAACACCATCTGTGAGGGAATTACTACACCACGTGAGGCCCCTCATAACACCATCTGTGAGGGAATTACTACACCACGTGAGGCCCCTCATAACACCATCTGTGAGGGAATTACTACACCAGGTGAGGCCCCTCAAAACACCATCTGTGAGGGAATTACTACACCACGTGAGGCCCTTCATAACACCATCTGTGAGGGAATTACTACACCACGTGAGGCCCCTCATAACACCATCTGTGAGGGAATTACTACACCACGTGAGGCCCCTCATAACACCATCTGTGAGGGAATTACTACACCACGTGAGGCCCCTCATAACACCATCTGTGAGGGAACTACTACACCACGTGAGGTCCCTCCTAACACCATCTGGGAGGGAGTTACTACACTACGTTTTTGCTGTTCAACACCTACATTAATCTGTATGTTCACTGTATGTTCCTTTACCTTTCTCTAATAAAGGCTTTTGTTAAACCACCAATGTATGTAATAAGTCATTTATGTCCAATGTATATTTTCAGCCTTCGGGCTGCAGAACTTTTTCAATAAACCGTCAATTATTATTATTATTATTATTATTATTATTTACCACCACCACACGACACACACCACCACCACACGACACACACCACCACCACACGACACACACCACCACCACACGACACATACCACCATCACACGACACACACCACCACCACACGACACACACAACCACCACACGACAACAGCACCACCACACGACAACAGCACCACCAAACGACACACACCACCACCACACGACACACACCACCACCACACGACACACACCACCATCACACGACACACACCACCACCACACGACACACACCACCACCACACGACACACACAACCACCACACGACACACACCACCACCACACGACACACACCACCACCACACGACACACACCACCACCACACGACACACACCACCACCACACGACACACAGCACCACCAAACGACACACACCACCACCACACGACACACAGCACCACCAAACGACACACGCCACCACCACACGACACACACCACCACCACACGACACACAGCACCACCAAACGACACACGCCACCACCACACGACACACAGCACCACCAAATGACACACCACCACCACACGACACATACCATCACCATACACGACACACACACCATCACCATACACGACACACACCACCACCACACGACACACACCATCACCATACGACAGACACCACCACCAGACGACACACACCACACGCCTCATAAAGGTTGCCCTGTCAGGACATTCACGCCCGTATTATTAAACAACATCTTCCCTTGAAGAGGGTCGTCGTGTTTCAACCCGAATTAAAACTCGGATTGAAACACAACGACCCTCTTCAAGGGAAGATGTTGTTTAATAATACGGGCGATAGTGTTGTAATAATCCTATAACATTTGTCACCACTCACCGGACTGCAGAGGGTCTAAAAATATGTAATTTTCGTAGTTAATGTGGAGAAAATGGTGATATGATAATGTAAGTAACAATTTTCAAGCGATTTCTCAACTTTACAGTATTCTCAGGCAGTGGCCCATGTACGAGTACATACGGTATATACATAAATCCCAAGTGATAGGGGTGAAAAGGTTTGGTGGAAGGACAACAAGTGGATGGAAATGTGTAGTAGGAGTAGACAAAGGTGACGTAGCTAAACAAACCACACCTGATTTAGCAAGGTCTCGCCAGCAACATGACCAACGAGACAAGACTCACACAGACGCAGCCGAAATCCAGAACCTCGGTAGGCCCCGCTCAATAGAAAAGGAAGAAGTAGGTTAGTAGTAGAGTCCCCCCTCCAGCTGACCTTATGACATCACATTATGCTCATTAAAGGCCCCTTCCAACTGTTTGATTTCTCACACCATTGATTGTTTAGTGAAGATATGTGTGTGCCGTTTTATGCTTTGTGATGTATTTAGTTTATTTAATAAGGTTTAAAAAACTTGTGTCTATCCTCAGATTAGTTTTCCAGAGAGGATCTAGGGCAACATACACAGGAAGAAAACTTAAAAGCAGTCGAAGGAATTTTATCAGAGAGAGAAAGTGTGTGTGTTTGTGTGTGTGTGTGTGTGTGTGTGTGTTCTCACAAAGGGTGGTTAAATGCGTCTAATGTGGCAGCATTATGTTAGTGGCGAATAGGGAAGCAACTTACATAATTTTTCCCCTGCCAGTACACAGCCTCTTCACCAGCAAGACCCCTGCTGTACCTCCTCGCGGCATCACACGGTAACTGGGAGCGTCGTGGGCCCAGGCTAAACTAGCAGGGGATCTAGGAGTAGCAATGGGCCCTAGAGGGACAGCGCATAGGCCCACTCGCATGTGGACACGTACTGACGCCTACCATTGATTTCCAGGACATTTTCATGAAACCATTCCTGATGTATTCTTCCGATCTGGCCGAGGGTCTCTGCAGGTTTTTGTCATGTAAGTGTCGAGAATATCCCATTCGGCACTGGGATTTGGGTTGTTTATTGTTGGGCTGTTTACCAGCCCATGTTCGAGCTGTTCTCTGAAAACATGTGCTACCGCTGGATCCTCCAGACGCGTAGTGTGTGCAAGATATAAACGAAGCTACACATATCTTCAAACAGCAACAAACACATATATGAAACACCAATCGATATATGACACAGGACACTCATTTTATAACAAGCGACTCTAAATAAATCAATAAAATATAGCATTCTCAAAGACAAGAAGGAGAAGGTCTCTCCATCTCACACTCTTCCACTGACACAAGAATGCCCAAATCCATAAAAGCTTCTGTAAAAATATCTCAAGGCGTTGGCGATAATACACTTTTGCAAGAGACCCGTAATTCTTAAATGAACTTACAGCACTGCCATGAGTGTCTTGAAGTTACGATGGTTGTAAGATATTACTTTAGAAAATGCCAAAACTATTAGCTATATTATTATTATTATTATTATTATTGTTATTATTTGGCAGTCCTTGGTGAATTAATCCCTACCATTATAAGGTATTTCAGGACTTCACTGTAGGATGGAACTCAGTTGATAATGCACCACATAGAGACAAAAAGACAGAAAGACACACACACACACACACACACACACACACACACACACACACACACACACACGTGACCACGTGAGTTCCTTCATATCAATACCCGAGGACGAGTTACTACACCATGTAAACACCACACCACCCGATGTCTCAATGACCCGCCCAGGTCCGGGCCATCAACTGTAAACTATAATAATTTGCAAGTTCAATTCATGTTCCTTCTTCTTTCAGTAATGTAATCTTTTGTTAAAAGACCCACCTACCCCATGTCTTTGTAAGTAATAAGTCATTTTTTACCAATGTATATTTTCAGCCTTCGGGCTGCAGAACTTTTTAAATAAACCGTTAATTATTATTAATAATTACCTCCCCCCCACAACACACACACACACACACCCACATCATGTATACACACATGCATATACAATGTTGCCCGTGTCTCCCATTGGACATTCAACACCAGATCATAGGCGTCCTTCTCATCTTCATATCTGTAAATAACCAATTATAATTCTCGACCACGAACACCTCACCACAAGCCACCTCACACTCATCCCACCTTACCCTCACACCACCTCACCCTCACACCACCTCACCCGCACACCATCTCACCATCACACCATCTCACCCTCACACTATCTCACCCTCACACCGTCACACCACCTCACACTCATCCCACCTCACCCTCATATTACCTCATCCTCACACCACATCACCCTCAAACCACCTCACACTCATCCCACCTCACCTTCACACCATCTCACCGTCACAACACCTCACACTCATCCCACCTTACCCTCACACCACCTCACCCTCACACCACCTCACCCGCACACCATCTCACCATCACACCATCTCACCCTCACACTATCTCACCCTCACACCGTCACACCACCTCACACTCATCCCACCTCACCCTCATATTACCTCATCCTCACACCACATCACCCTCAAACCACCTCACACTCATCCCACCTCACCTTCACACCATCTCACCGTCACAACACCTCACACTCATCCCACCTTACCCTCACACCACCTCACCCTCACACCACCTCACCCGCACACCATCTCACCATCACACCATCTCACCCTCACACTATCTCACCCTCACACCGTCACACCACCTCACACTCATCCCACCTCACCCTCATATTACCTCATCCTCACACCACATCACCCTCAAACCACCTCACACTCATCCCACCTCACCTTCACACCATCTCACCGTCACAACACCTCACACTCATCCCACCTTACCCTCACACCACCTCACCCTCACACCACCTCACCCGCACACCATCTCACCATCACACCATCTCACCCTCACACTATCTCACCCTCACACCGTCACACCACCTCACACTCATCCCACCTCACCCTCATATTACCTCACCCTCACACCACCTCACCCGCACACCATCTCACCATCACACCATCTCACCCTCACACTATCTCACCCTCACACCGTCACACCACCTCACACTCATCCCACCTCACCCTCATATTACCTCATCCTCACACCACATCACCCTCAAACCACCTCACACTCATCCCACCTCACCTTCACACCATCTCACCGTCACAACACCTCACACTCATCCCACCTTACCCTCACACCACCTCACCCTCACACCACCTCACCCGCACACCATCTCACCATCACACCATCTCACCCTCACACTATCTCACCCTCACACCGTCACACCACCTCACACTCATCGCACCTTACCCTTATTCCACCTCACCCTCAGCCCACCTCACCTTCACACCATCTCACCGTCACAACACCTTACACTCAACCCACCTTACCCTCACACCACCTCACACTCAACCCACCTTACCCTCACACCACCTCACACTCAACCCACCTTACCCTCACACCACCTCACACTCAACCCACCTTACCCTCACACCACCTCACACTCATCGCACCTTACCCTTATTCCACCTCACCCTCAGCCCACCTCACCCTCACACCACCTTACCATCACACAACTACACCTTCACACCACCTCACCCTCTACCCACCTCACCCTCTACCCACCTCACCCTCTACCCACCTCACTATCAACCCACCTCACCCTCAACACACCTCAATCTCAGCCCACCTCACCCTCAGACCTCCTCAAGAGAAAAGGCTCTCTCTCTCTCTCTCTCTCTCTCTCTCTCTCTCTCTCTCTCTCTCTCTCTCTCTCTCTCTTCTTCCGCCACCCAAAAATTCCTTCTCATGGCATTCTTCTGCAACATCAAGGAGAAGCAACGAAAACTTTAACCGCTTTGAGGACGAAAGGTTTTAGCCATCATCCTTAAGGTGTTTAACTATCGTCATCAAAGGGTTAAACCATCGTCTTCAAAGAGTTAATCCAACGTCTTTAAAGAGTTAAACCATCGTCTTCAAAGAGTTAATCCAACGTCTTTAAAGGGTTAAACCATCATATTCAAAGGGTCAACCCACAAAGAGTTGAGCCATCGTTCTCAAAGGGTTAAATCATCATCTTCGAAGGGTTAAACCAATGTCTTAGAAAGGTTAAACGAACGTCATCAAAGGATTAAATCATCGTCTTCAAAATCTTGTACATCATATTACCAGAAGGAAAGATGATGATAGGGTAGAGAATATTGTATTGATTTATGAACCAGTAAATTTGTTTAACATGATGAAGAGTTGGCCTGTGGTTGTTATTTTATTATTTTTGTTTTGTTGTTGTTGTTCTTTCTGCTGTTGTTGTTGTTGTTTTTGTTACTGTTGTTGTTGTTGTTGTTTTTGTTACTGTTGTTGTTGTTGTTACTGTTGTTGTTGTTGTTTTGTTATTACTGTTGTTATTGTTATTGTTTTTGGCACTGTTGTTGTTTTTTTTACTGTTGTTGTTGTTGTTGCTTTATGCTGCTGTTCCTGTGGTTGTTGTTGTTGTTGCTGTAGTTGTTGTTGTGAATAAGGGAGGTGCATAAGACATAATACAGATGAGTCAGAGAAATGAATAACACAGGTGACTAACACAGGTGAAAAACACAAATTAATTACACAGGTGAGGAACACAAGTGAGTAACACAGGTGAGGAACACAAGTGAGTAACACAGGTGAATGAGACAGATGAGTCAGCGTAGTAAATAATTATAGACAGCGTAGGACGACATATCATGGGTGTAAGAACTGTCATGTCTCTGGTGATTGGTTGGGTGAGAGGCAGGTATTAAGTCTCAGGTGAGTCAGGTGTTTATATATAGCTTATTGTCTCTGTTTTACCTGGATATCGAGAAACTGCTGCACTGTATGAACTAGTTTCTCTCCCCCTGGAATTGGTGTGTGGTTGTGGTGGAGTGTAGGGAGGTGTGTGGGGGAGGAGAGATGGGTGGTGGTGGTGGAGTGTGGTGCAGTGTAGATGTGCTGGAGTGTAGGGAGGTGTGTGGGGAAGAAGGAGAGAGGGGTGGTGGTGGTAGTTTGTGGTGGAGTGTGGTTGTGGTGGAGTGTAGGGAGATGTGTGGAGAAGTTGTGAGGGGTGTTGGTGGTAGTGTGTGGTGGAATGTAGGGAGGTGAAGGGAGGGGGAGTGAGGGGTGGTGGTAGTGTGTGGCGAAGTGTGGTTGTGGTGGAGTATTTCGAGGTGTGAAGGGGAGAAGGAGTGAGGGATGGTGGTGGTAGTGTGTGGTGGAGTGTGGTTTTGGTGGAGTGTACAGAGGTATGTGGGGGAGTAAAGGAGTCAGGGGTGATGGTGTTAGTGTGTGTGGAGGAGTGTGGTTATGAGGAGGAATGTGGTCGTGTTAGTGTGCATGGAGGTGTGAGGGAGAGGAGTGACGGATGGTGGTGGTAATAGTAGTGGTAGCAAAGTGTTCACTAGTAGGACATCTGGGCCAGTGGGCGATGGCTCCTTCAAGACGACGGAAGCACCTCTGACCTCCTTCCAGCTACATGTCAAAGGAAACAAGGACATGTTCTTACTTTGGCAAGTCATTATTCATTTGCGGTGAGGGTGTTCAATGAGTGAATGTTGGTGGGGCGATGGTAATTGATGTAAATCAGTATTATAATCAATAGACATAGGAGTGACTTTACTTGTAATAAAATTATGAATTCATGCCATTGATGAGGTTAATTTATGGCAAGATATTATGGCAGTGTACAACAAGATAAAGTTTTTGGCACTAATGACACCTGTAGTATTCAACACCCCTCAGCAGACAAGTTATACGAGACACTGCAAGCGTCACCTGTTCCCATGAGGACAATAGTGAGAAGGACACCAGACTCTTCAGACAGGTTCACTGACCCACTAGAGCCGAGCAGATCAGTGTCACATACAATAACGTCACACATTCACTTAAACATGACTCACAGTGCGACAAATTTACTCTTCAGCCGAAACATTTGGTAAGTATCTGAACTAAATAAGACATTAAAAATAAACTTAGCAAGCTACTGTACAATCGTTTGCTATATACAGTATATCAGTATGCTATTGTGAAATCCGACTGCGAGAGAGATTTAGGAGTAATGATAAGTAGGAATCTTAAGCCAAGTAAACAATGTGTTTTTGCTCGTAACAAGGCTAATAAAATACTTGGATTCATAAAAAGGAGTGTTAGTTACAAGACTAGCGAGGTCATCTTAAAATTTTATCTTGCGCTTGTGAGACCTCACCTGGATTACGCAGTTCAGTTCTGGTCACCTTATTACAGAATGGATATAGAATCCTTGGAAAGAATCCAGAGGAGAATGACAAGACTAATCCCGGGCATCAGGAACCTTGAGTACAAAGACAGGTTAAAGCATCTTAATTTGCACTCCTTCGAGAGACGTAGAGTGAGGGGCGACATGATAGAGGTGTATAAATGGAAGTCAGGGCTGAACAAAGGGGACATTACAAAGGTACTCAAACTATTCAACCAGGAGCGAACTCGTAACAATGGTTTTAAATTAGACAAATTTAGATTTAGGCGGAAAATAGGTAAACACTGGTTTGGAAACAGAGTAGTGGATGAATGGAACAAGTTACCAAATATCATCATTAACTCGAATACGCTGGATAGCTTCAAACATAGGTTGGATGTTCATATGAGCAATAGGGGTTGGTTGTAAATGGGACTGCCCAGTATGGGCCAATACGCCCGCTGCAGTTTCCTCCATTCGTCTGTTCTTATGTTCTTATGTATTTGAGAATAGTTCATCAGTACATATGTCAATATTTTCGGCAAGAGGGATGTTGGTAAATAGAGACTATATATCAAAGCTAGCCATAACACAGTAGTTGAACGAAATGCTAGTTAGTTCCTGTCTGTCTAAATTCCTCGTTCCCATATTGTCACCAATAACCTATAATCAATACTCTGGTAAAGACTCTTAGTTTTGTTAAGGAACTAGCTAGCATCTCGTTCAACTACTGTGTTATGGCTAGCTTTGATATACAGTCTCTATTTAGCAACATCCATCTTGCCGAAACTATTGACACATGTACAGATGAACTATTCTCAAATACTGATATAATTGATGGATTCAATGGACCACAATTTAAAGAATTTTTAAAACTGGTAATATATATATATATATATATATATATATATATATATATATATATATATATATATATATATATATATATATATATATATATATATATATGTAATATTCGACTGAGAGAGAGCGCTCCTGCCCGTAGTGAGAGCATTTGGAACTAGGCCTATACAATATTGAATGTAGTTTGTCGAATTAATAATGATGCGATTCATGAAGTTATGGGACTATTATTGAATTTGAAATTATTATAGATCGTTTATCAGTCTGAATAATGTTACGGGTGTCCCAACAAAGTTATTAGTTAGGC
Organism: Homarus gammarus; assembly: GCA_958450375.1. Classification (NCBI taxonomy): domain Eukaryota; kingdom Metazoa; phylum Arthropoda; class Malacostraca; order Decapoda; family Nephropidae; genus Homarus; species Homarus gammarus. The sequence continues at coordinate 332,487 of CAUDMG010001990.1, forward strand.
GGAAAATATGTCACGTAGGCCTAAGCTAACGCCTTGGAGAGACGAGAGGCTGGCTGGTTCTCAGTCACCCGAAAGTGATTGGACAGACAGGACGTCCCTGCGCGTCCGTCCACAAAAACGGTCACGTGGTCTAGTCACCTGTGTTGCGCTATTGCAGTATAACAAGTAAGTCTCATTCGATCTCAGATAGGGGTTAGATAAGGCAGTGATAAAATTAACAAGAGCTAACAGTGAGTCCATTTCAGGGTTTCCGTCAGAACCCACTTGACTGCGAGAGATTGACTGCAAGAGATTGACTGTTGACTGTGAGAGATTGACTCCGGGAGATTGACTGCCATTGATGATTGATGATTAGCGATTGTCGCAGTTGGAACGATCAGTGAAGGCTTGTCACTGGTCAGCGGGGATACCAAGGGATCTCTTGAGTGAACGAGTGCTCCCGACAACTAAAACGACACGGGACCAACATCAGCATTGGGTGATCAGTTCTTCCCACGTGGGTGCACAGCACCACGTGTTTTCGGTCAGCTAGAAGTATTACCTACTGGCCATGGTCACCTGCTGGCTTTCTCTCTTCCCACCCATGGACGCACTGAGGCTATCTGAGTAAATTAATGGTCACACACTGAGACCAGGAGTCTAGGGGATACCTACAGAAACATTTTCTCTCCCTTATTATGGGTGTATGTTGAGTTGGGTGAAGCAGGGTTCCCAGGTATTGGTGGACTCAGTAGCATCTTAATAACAGTGATAATAATTTTGGGTGAAGTTAATACCATTTTTTCAGTTACTGATATTATCTTGATGTGTGTAGTTAAATATTTCTTAAATAATTTTGATAATATTGTTTTTGATGTTTGTGTCACTAATTGAAACCAGAGTGATACCGTGATTTAGTTCCTTTAATACATTTAATTTTTCTTTATAATTCCGATCTCAGGTATAACTTTTGTTCCCCAGAGAAGTGTTTAAGTTCAGGTTAAGAGGTGCGCATATGTTGGTGTACCATTATTTGATTGTGTCTGTAGTGTTGGAGGGAATATAAGTGACTAAATTTCACAGTGTGTTTCATTCATCCCAGTCACAGATGCTATCTTTCCACGGGTCACGGAAAATTCATTTTGTTTAGTAAATTTAAGTGTTCTTGTGCTGGTTCGGATTTTTCTCCAAGGGGCGCTTCCACTGCAATTTCCATCTAATAATTAATAAGCCCCAAGTCAAGTGAGAAATTAAAGTCCAGTAAATTCCAGTAGTAGTACATAAGAATGGAGGAAACTGCAGAGGGCCTATTGGCCCATACTGGGCAGTCCCATTTACACCCAGCCTCTACTCTATTTCAAAACCAATGTTTACCTATTTCGCGCCTAAATCTAAATTTGTCTAATTTAAAACTATTGTTACGAGTTCGCTCCTAGTTGAATAGTTTGAAAACCTTTGTTATGTCCCCTTTGTTCAGCCGTGACTTCCATTTATACACCTCTATCATATCGCCCCTCACTCTACGTCTCTCGAGGGAGTGCAAATTAAGATGCTTTAACCTGTGTCTATACTTGAGGTTCCTAACGCTCAGGATTAGTTTTGTCAATCTCCTCTGAATTCTTTCTAGGGAGTCTATATCCACTATGTAATACGGTGACCAGAATTGAACTGCGTAATCCAAGTGAGGTCTCACAAGCACAAGATATAGTTTCAGGATGACCTCTCTAGTTTTGTAACGAACACTCCTTTGTATGACCCCAAGTGCTTTGTTAGCCTTGTTTCGAGCAAATACACATTGTTTACTTGGCTTAAGATTCCTACTTATCATTGCTTCTATATCTTTCTCACATTCGGATTTCTCTATAACATCGTTGTTCATCTGATATCTGGTTTATCTGTTTACATCTCCTAGACTAAGTACTTTCATTGAATTTCATCTGCCATTTTCCAGACCATTCGAAAAATTTGTTTAAATCTTCTTGTAGTTTTGCGGAGTCCTCGTCATAATTAATGACAAACCCTATTTTAGTGTCATCAGCAAATTTACTTATGTTGCTGTCAACGCCGATATCTACTTGTATGTCTCTTATGCATATAATAAAAATTAATGGTCCAAGTACTGAGCCTTGGGGAACTCCACTTGTGACGTTACTCCAATCGGATTTAGTGCCGTTAATGCTCACTCGCTGTTTTCTATCCTGTAACCACGCACTCATCCATTTTAGAATATTTCCTCCAATGCCATGAGCTTCCACTTTTCTTATTAGTCTTTCGTGGGGGACTCTGTCGTAGGCTTTGCTAAAGTCGAGATATACCACATCAAAGTCGTGTCACTTGTCCACTGATTCGAAAACAGCTGAAACGAATTTTAATAGACTAGTTAAACATGAACGCCCGCTTCTAAAGTCATGTTGGGAATCATTGATCAACTTGTGTTTCTCCAGGTGATTTCGAATAGAGTTTGAAGTTATTGCTTCCAGTAATTTACCTGCAATTGATGCTACGCTGATTAGACGGTAGTTAGAGGATATTGATCTATCTCCCTTATTGAAAATCGGTATTACATTCGCTATTCTCCAGGATTCTGGTACTACACCCGTTTTTAAGGACATGTTAAACAATTTTGTTAAGGGCATACTAAGCTCCTTATATTCCTTTAATACTCTGGCAAATATATCATCGGGACCTGGCGAATTATTAGGCATTAACTTGTGTATTTGTTTACTAACATCGTTACTCGTCACGACTATCTCGCTTAATCTATTTTCTTCACTATTTTTGTATATAGTCGGTGCCTCGGGTATCATGTTCAAATTTTCGGTGGTGAAAACTGTTGAAAAATATTTGTCCAGATTATTGCTCATTTCTCCTTCGTTATCAGTTAGCTCACCGGTATCTTATTACTGTATTGGTCCAATCTTTTCTCGTGATTTAGTTTGATACATTTGAAATAACCCCTTGGGGTTTGACTTCGCCTCCCTTCCTACCTTCAGTTCATTATTCCTCTTTGCTTTTCTTATCTCGGTCTTAACCCTACTGGCCAATACCTTATAATAATCTCGGAGGTAAACTTCACCACGATTTATTCTTCTACCTATAGCCTTCCTTTGTCCAATAATATTCTTTAAATAATTGTTTATCCATTTAGGGTCATTGTTGTATGATCTGAGTTTTCTGTATGGTATGTTCTACCTTTGTGCATAAAGTAACTCATTATATAAATTGTTGTGGAACTCGTCAACCTCAAGTCTATGGTCAGGTCATCCTCAACCGTCATATTTTGTGAGGATATCGTTGTTTGGTCTCCAGGTAAAGTGAGCTCGCCCTTTGTAGGTACATTGTGTGAGGTCATCTCACGTAAGGTCATGTAATCCATCCCCAAACGTGATACCCCTTCTCGCAGCTGCCCTTTCAACCTAACAAAGTTTACCCTTCTGAAATCTAGGACTTTAATGGAATAGCCCATGCGTCTGCCATTAAATTCTAATTGAAATCTTATTTCTTTGTGACCGCTGTTGGCAAGTTCGTTCCCTACCTCGACATTACTTATAAGGTTTCCTCTGTTTGATAGAACTAAATCGAGTATATTATTACCCCGGGTGGGTTCGGTTATATGTTGACTTAGGAAACAGTCCTGAACTGTTTCAAGAAAATCCTCTGATTCTGAGTTTCCTGTAAGGTCGATGAAATCTATTTGGCTAAAGTTAAAGTCGCCTACTATACAGACTTTGCTATGTCTGGAAGCCCTGCGCATTTGATCCCAAATATGTAGTTCATTAACTCTATCAAGATTAGGAGGTCAATATATTACTCCTGCGATTATTTTTTCCCAACCATCGATTAATTCTATCCAAATTGTTTCCCTATTCAGTTCAGATTTTATTTCCTTATTTATTTCACACTTCAGATTATCCCTGGCATACCAGTAGATTGCTACTCCGCCTCCTTTCCTAATCTGTCTATCGGTAAGGAATAATTTGTAATCTGCAATTTCGTATTCGCCAGGTAACACTTTCGAGCCTAAGTTTATCCATGTTTCGGTGAATACTATTATATCGATTTTTTCGGTACATACCAACCCCCTGATTTCATCCAATTTATTTCTCAAACTCCTACTGTTTGCATAGTAGACTGATGCGTTTAGGTTTTTAACTCCCTGCCTAATTTAGTTTTGTCATCATTCCTAGCACTATTCCCTGTAACCTTTCACTCTGTTTACCTGCTCCCACTGCAGTCTCCTTCACCTCCGTGCCCTTATGTTCCCCAAGCAGTTTAAAGACTTCGACATTTTTTGAACTGCCCTCTCGATAGAGCCAGCATAAAGGTCCCTTCTGCCGTAAAATTTGTCCCAGCTGTCAATGAATGGGACTGATATTGACTTGCAATATCTATCAAGATGGACGTTGACACCAACTGCCCTTGACAACCATTCATTACCAACTATCCTTCTAGGCAGGACACCACATATTATGATAGGGATCCCTCCCTTCAACCTAATACGTTCTATAGCTGTCTTGAACTTATCAAGATACTCCTCACTCCTACACCGGCCAATATCATTGCCTCCTGCACTAAGGCAGATAATGTGTTTGTTTCCATTACCAGACAAGATATTGTCCAGCCTGTCAACTATATCCCCATCCCAGCTCCTGGTAAAGACACCCTCATCCTATTTTTATTTCTATCACAAAAAGCTCTATCGAGGTACCGTACCTGGGAATCGCCAACAATTAAGGTTTTCGTACCTACCCTCTCAGCCCTGTCCCTGATTATGCTGACGTCCAATTCGTTTATCAAAGGACTTAGAGAGTTTTTACACTTAGTTGTTTTCGTTTCCTTGGTGTCTTTTCTCAATACCATTTTGGTCGTTCTTCTCCTCACAACTTTCCATTCGCCTGAGTTTTCGTCAGACAAGGACTTTCCTTGTCTCGTGTCTTCCTCCTTAATCCTCGCTATCACTTCCCTTAATTTCAAGTTTTCTTCTTTGACCTTCTCTAACTCGGCCCTCAGAAGGGCACAGCTGTGTTCACAAGTGGCACTAGCCATTACCGACAAATTATCGCCGGAGCTAAGTCTGCCGTGACCTTTCCTCTAGCGAGGTCAGAACATAACTGACCGAGGTCAGAACACAACTGTAGTAGTAGTAGTAGTATTAGTATGATAGTTAATTTAAGGTAATAAAATGGCGGCGAAAGTGTGGCTATTGGGGGAGGCTGGAGGCCACGTTTAAAAAAAGAAAAAAAAGTAGTAGTAGTAGTAGTAGTAGGTGGCCAGTGCGGCGTGGGTGTGGTGGAGTGTCCTCCCTGATCTAAAGTGTTATTGGAGGGGACATATTCAGAGTGTGGGAGCGGGAATTTCACAGTGTGTCAGTGAATATCGGATGTCACCCTAAGCAATGTCACCGAAGGTTCTTCTCATCCCTTACGGCATTAGTCGCAAATATTCCGTGGGTTCACCGGCGATCACCAAGCGAGTTATGAGTGCTTGGCGGGATGGCTGGTGCAGGTGCCAGTGCCAGTGTCGATAGGCCTACTTTGGCGGGGGTGGCCTTGCGACTCTCGCCCCTATGGTCAGTGACAGAAGGCCAAGTGTTTCTACGCTTGCGGTCGCCTCCCACAAGTAACTGTCACTTCATGTAGTGACAGCCGACCAAGTGAGTGTATATAACTAATCTTACATCAGTGCGACCAAAGAAATGGTGGTTATTTCTGCCAAGGATATATAAACAAGTGTTAGGTGTGACAATTCTTGCTCCCAGTGTATCACTCTGATGTGTGGATTGTCGCCCTCAGGGGGTTGCCTACACACAAAGGCGCGCACGTATGCCTTTACTACCCAGACAAATGCAATCCAGCCTGTCACCTCCGCCCTTTCCTCATAAGAACTAGTTTCTTCTTCTGTATGGGACCAAAGCAGATGACGGAGGTGGACATAACTGTCGCCCGAAGTGCGGAACAGAATGACGGGTAACAGACATTGTTGCGTCTGTGCTAGCCAGAACCAAAATTGCACTAGCTTTGATTGTGCGAGAAACAACCGACCATGTGTGGTTTGCAGAAAAGGGAAAGAATTGTTGAAACCCACAAGGCAGGGAGCCGACACAGGCGGCCACAGTGGATATCGCCGGGACCCAACCGCCCGATGATATCCTAAATGATAGCAGTGAGTCTACTCAACCTGAAAATGTAGTACCAATAAACGCTGCTCCAATAGTAGAAGATGTCCACGAGGTGATGTCAGACAGCCACCACAGTGGAATGGCATGTCGATGGAAAATGCGGACACATGGGTTAAAGAAACTTACTCAGAAATGTCAGGTGGTCTCCAGCTAACCTGTTTGAACCACCCTAGTGTGCGGCCACCAAAGAAATGATTCGGAAGATGACTCGCCTCATAGCCGAGTACACTCAGGACTGTTTCTTTGCCCCTTTAGCTCTTCAAACACTGGCAATAATACCACATCTATTCTGTCAGAGGACACACACATAGACTAAGCACAAAGAAAATGTGGCAGCAATGAAGAGAAGATTAGCAATGTGGCAGAATGGGGGCCCTTAGTGATCTCCTATGTGATGCAAGAACACTACAGGAGAGACTAAAATTTATAGGAGATGGAAAGCAAAACACCGATGACGTTGCAAGAAAGTTTGGTAACAAAATGCGTGTGGGAAAAGTGTCTTTGGCGGTAAGATCTCAGACAGAGGAATCCTCCGGTGGTGTTCTACCAATAAACAGAGATACATTAAAGCAAGTGAAGGAAAAACATCCTCCTGCAAGTGAAGAGGAAGGCATTAGGTTCCAGAGTGACTATATCCCACCAAATGCTGTCCTGTTCGAGAAAATAACAGATGGGATGGTGTGGAAAAAGGCACTGAAAACTCAGGGAGGGGCTGGCCCTTCAGGCCTGGATGCAAACGGTTGAAGAGTCATCCTCAACACTAACAACTTTGGCCCCGTAGCAAGTGATCTCTGCACTGCTATTGCCGCCCTTGCAAGAAAGCTAGCAACCTCGTGCTGCCAACACCTCCATGTTCTGACGCCTGCCGCCTCATTCCCCTGGATAAGAATCCAGGGTGTAGGCCTATAGGAGTGGGGGAAGTGCTGAGACGGATCATCGGAAAATGCATAATGGAGGTGGTAAAAGATGATGTCAGGGCAGCAGCAGGGAACCTGCAAGTTGGTGCTGGCCACCAGGCTGGAGGGGAAGCTGCCATTCACGCCATAAAAAACGATATTTGAGCAGCGTGATTGTGAGGCCGTTCTCCAGGTTAACGCTTCCAATGCATTCAACATACTTAACCGCAAGGCCGCAATGCACAACATCAAGATCAAGTGTCCAAGCTTTGCAATATATGTTTAAAACACCTACAGGAATCCATCAGACCTCTATATAGTAAACACCAAGAGGTGAAACCATCATACAGTCAACTGAGGGAACAACGCAGGGGGACCCTGTTGCAATGGCAATGTACGCAATAGGCCTATCCGTGCTCCAACACACAATAAAATTTGAAACAACCGAGGTCAAGCAAGTGGCATATGCTGACGACCTTACAGGAGCAGGAAAAGTGGAGGACATCAAAAAGTGGTGGGACCTGATAACATCAAGTGGTCCACAAATAGGGTACTACCCAAATGCCAGCAAGTCCTTCCTCATTGTGAAGCCAGAACGTTATGAACGGGCAATGGGGGTGTTCGGTGGAAGTGAGGTCAAAATAACAAAGGATGGCCAAAGACACCTAGGCGCAGTAATCGGCACCACGGACTTCAAGAACCACATGCGGCTTTTGAGGCATTCACCCATGGAGTCAAGCATCGCTGGAACTACCTGATGCGCACTATCCCTGATATCGGACCCCTCCTCCACCCTCTGGAAGAAGCTATCAGCGTCAATTTCATTCCAAAATTAGTGAAACATCTTACCTTAACCCCAGCAGAAAGATCACTCCTTGCACTACCACCGAGACTGGGAGGAATGGGACTGACCAATTCAGAGGAGATTGCTGCAACCGAACATCAAAACTCAGTTAAGCTCACGGCAGCCCTCACGGACCACATAATAGCTCAGAACGCAACAGGTGAGGTGGATACCAGGAAAGTAAACAAGATTCCACGTTCCATTACGACAGAACGGCCAAAGTGATAAGTTGCAGCAACTGATGCTGCAAGTACCAGACAATTAAAAAAAAATGCTATAGCGCAGGAGGTGGGCGCCTCGAGCTGGTTAACTACATTACCAATAAGGGCAAATGGTTTCAGTCTCAATAAACAAGAATTTACAGATACCATTGCTCTAAGGTACGGTAGGCCAGTAGAAGGTTTGCCCTCCCAATGCATGTGCAAGAATGGTGTGCAAGAAGGGGGCTTCATATGCATGAGGCATGACGCAGTAAGGGATCTCACAGCAAATATGTTGATGGAAATCTGTCGTGATGTCAGGTTAGAACCGACCCTCCTTCCATTGGATGGTGAGATCTTCCAAAATAGGACTTCAAACACATCCAACGAAGCCCGTGTTGGCGTCAGTGCTCGAGGATTCTGAACGCGGAGACAGCGAGTCTTCTTTGACATAAGGATTTTTTATCCCATGGCCGCATGTCATCGCAACCTAGCTCTCGATCCTGCACACTGGAGGAACGAGAACGGCAAGATTAGGGCATATGGGGAGAGAATTCAGAATTTTGATCAAGACAGCTTCACTCCTCTGGTGTTCACAACCTCTGGTGGGATGGGACCAAGTGGAAGATGCTTCTATGCCAGGCTCGCAGAGGTGTTATCCGAAGAAAAGCAGCAGCCCAGAAGTTATGTTGCAGCCTGGTTGAGATGTTGACAGTCCTTCTCTCTCCTTAGGTCTGCTTTGCATTACCTCAGGGGAACGAAAGCATCGGCCCCATAGCCGAAATCAGGTGCCCATATTGACTCCGAGGAAACAGTCACTGAATGCCGCATAAATCTGCAGCTCAACTAACTCAACACAGCTAGGGTAGCTACTTTTGTATTAGGATAGTTAAAATTAAGGTAATAAAATGGCGGCGAAGGTGTGGCTATTGGGGGACGGTGGAGGCCATGTTTTAATGGTAGTATTAGTAGTAGTAGTAGGAGTAGTAGACAAACAAACACAACCTTCAACTAACACCTACTGTAGTCTCCTATCATTAAATATCATGTGTAAGACAGTTTATAAAAAGCTGATATACGAATTATAATCCTATATTTACGATATATGAATATAGAATAACAACATAGTCAGTTGGAAGGGTATATTGAGACGGTTCAAGTGGCTACTAGACATGGTATACAGTAAGGCCGACGAAAATAAGGCTTTTAGAGAGAGCACACCGGTGTGGAGGTTGATGACGTAGTCAGATGTTAAATGTTTATGACGCAGTTAGATGTTGGTTGTTGATAACGTAGTCAGATGTTAAATGTTTATGACGCAGTTAGATGTTGGATGTTGATAACGTAGTTAGATATTGGATGTTTACGACGTAGTTAAATTCTGGATGTTAATGACATAATTAGATGTTGATGACGAAGCTAGACACTGGATGCTGATTACGTAGTTATATATTGGATGATAATGTCGTAGTCAATAGTGGATTATATACAATGAAGCTGTTTCGTTGTAATCTAGAGACAGACTAAATTATACGCTGCGAGGCTGTTTTACTGAGATCATTGTTCAGCCTAACACTAATCCAACTACCTCTAAATTTCACCCTCTTTCTCCTAGCTCTCTCTCGTTTACACAACCACTGCCTCAACACGAACAACACTCTCTTCCTATCTCTTACATAACCACTGCTTCAACACGTACAAGTTCTCTCTCTCTCTCTCTCTCTCTCTCTCTCTCTCTCTCTCTCTCTCTCTCTCTCACATAACTACTGCCACAACACGTACAAGTCGCACTTTTACACCACTCATGTACAGTAACAAGGATCAATGGTGGATATTATTCTTAGAAGCAGCGACCACTGTAGTCCACATTTCGTGATCTTGAATATTATGGTGACCTGACTTAAGTTGTGTGTGTGTGTGGAGGAGGGGTGAAGGTGGAGTTTGGCGCAGGTGGGAAGGTAGGTGAGTCAGGTGAGGTTGGCGATAGGATAGAGGAGGAGGAGGACGAAAAGAGGAAGGTGTTTGGAGGTGAGGGAGGTGAGTGGTTGGAAGAGGTAGGTGGAGGATAGGTAGGTGGAATAGGGTGAGACAGGTGAAGATGGCAGTAGGTGGAGGAGGGGAGGAGGTTGATGGAGAGGGATGTGGATGGAAGAGGGAAGGTGGGTGGAGGAGAATATATAGGTGGAAGAGTGGGAAGTAGGTGGAGGAGATATTGGATTGTGGAGGAAGAGAAGATTTCTTAAGAGGAAGAGTGAGGTGGGTGGAGCAGGGGTGGGGAATGGTAGTGGGTGGAAGAGGAGAAGGGAGGAGGAGGTGGAGTAGGGAGAGGATTGTGGAGTGGGTGGAGAGGAAGTGTAAGGGTGAAGGAGAGGGAAGTGGACGTTGCAGAGGAGGTGCCAGGGAGAAAGAAGGTTGGAGATGTGAAGGTAGAGTGCAGGAAAAAGTGGAAGGAGAAGAGAGAGAGAGAGAGAGAGAGAGAGAGAGAGAGAGAGAGAGAGAGAGAGAGAGAGAGAGAGAGAGAGAGAGCCATCGTCATCCCCCTCCCCCGTGCTCCTCTCTCACTACAGGGAAACAAATGTCACAAATATTCCGGATGAGAGGAAGACAAACTCCAGGGAGACTCATCCGGTTGTCGTCTCCAATACTCACATAAGTTTTTTTTTTCATAGGTCGGTGGTATAGTATTCATCTTCCAAGCGAAGGGCCCCAGGTTCGATTCCCAGCCGGTGTGATGGTTTGGTTGGAACACTTACACACACACACACCACACATACACACACACACACACACACCACACACACACAAATAATGAGAACAACTTAATCGTACACATTCTGATCTCTCACATTCCAGGAACGCTCCCGACATCCGATTGTGGTTAGTACATAATATATTGGTCACCTGTCAATAATCCAGGTAAGTTCAGGTAAATAATGAACCCGAGGTCAATACTCTGAGGATATCTTTCAAGGTGATACTCTGAAATATTTCATAAATTTCAGATAACCACCAATTATTTCGGATCTGTGTCTATTGTGATTCTATTCTAAGGTATATTTGTCTATTTATTCCAGTTGGTCCATATCTGATTTTGGGTGTCTGTCTATTGTGGTGGTTGATTCCGGTCTATTGTGAGGATACAAAACACTTAAGATTAAGCCTTATTTTTTATACATACGGAAGCAGTGTGACCGGTACTGCACTCGTCCGCCTTCACTTCCCCAGCTGTAAAGTTAGGTAGTAACAATTGGCACTATCCAGCGACTCTTAGGAAAAGAAGCGAGCGCTGTATCCACACACCCACCGCACCCCTGGTTCCTGCTGCACCTTAGGACAGGAAACGAGCGCTGTATCCACTCACCCACCGTACCCCAGGCTCCTGCTGCAGGGAAAGAATGAGATGAGGTCGCGTGAAGTTATGTCATCTGATTCTCCATCCACCGTAAAACAAATCTTAGGATCCTTTTCAGTGGCGGGCACGAGCGATAGCCAACACCATTGTGTCTTTTGTGTCTGGGGATTTGGCGAGGCCGCTGCTGCGTGTCTTAGGAGACCATTATGCAAGGAGGAGAGGAGGTGAGGTGTGCTGACCTGGTTGGCTTCCAGCAGAGTTCGTCTGGGCTGAGTGTGTGACGTCATTCACCTTTCAGCAGGATAGGTCTCCGCCTCCAGCGTCCATTGTGTCTGGGGTCTCTCTACACTGTCTCTGGGGCTCTCTACACGGTCTCTGGGGTCTCTCTACACCAGGGGTGGGCAATTATTTTTGATGGAGGGCCACTTCATGAATGGTGGCACACTTCGCGGGCCACAGGTTAACAGCGACGAGCCAGTATTGCTGCTATGTCCACCCAACTTCCAAAATTGTCCTTTCTGTAATTAATAAGAATTTTTTTTTCTGATTGCCAAATGCAGTGGCGGGCCACAGAAATAATTTGGAGAGCCAAATGTGTCCCGCGAGCCGCACTTTGCCCACTCCTGCTCTACACTGTCTCTGGGGTCTCTCTACACGGTCCCTGGGGTCTCTCTACATTGTCTCTGGGGTCTCTACACGTTCTGTGGGGTTTCTTTACACTGCCTTTGGGGTCTCTCTACGCTGTCTCTGGGGTCTCTACACTGTCTCTGGGGTCTCTCTACACTGTCCCTGGGGCCTCTTTATACTGTCTCTGGAGTCTCTACACTGTCTCTGGGGTCTCTCTACACTGTCTCTGGGACCTCTCTATACTGTCTCTGGGGTCTCTACACTTTCTTTGGGGATCTCCCAGTACACACCCCGCCATTCCCGAAACAGTTCTCGTATCGGTAGAATTTCCTCCCTACACCTTTACTTACTCCAACACCGCTGCTGTCTCTCTCAACAAATAACTACCTGAGGAACAAATCAATACCTGGACTTGATAGCTCGATACGATGTCTTTAACCAAATCCATTTCAGCTCGACAAAGAGAAGTATAATCTCACCTGTTTATCGTTCTTTCAGGTCATCTCTCCATCCCCCCCCACCCCCACACGGCTGCCTCGTCTCTCAGTGAGTCATTATTTAAATTTTAAAGGGACTAAAACATTGGAGTGATATGCCCGACTCTCAACAACGTTCGTCGATGTTCAACACGTCCCTCCTGATCAATGATTTATTCCAGGTCCCGTGTTCATCCCGGTGTTACGGTGTTCCTCCTCATAACCCCGCTGTAATGGTTCACACACATATATCATTGAAGGCATAAAAGTTGTACGAAATTGGTCGCCTTCCAGAAAAGTTCATCCGCCTTCGGTATACAGTGTTCCACCTTCTACGGGAGGTGTTCCGTTTCCTCTCCTCTCCACCTCTAACCGTACGTGTTCAAGTGATTCACTATGTAAAAGGTTAAAGTTTGCAAGAAATAGTTTCATACAAGTTCTAAATAAAGTGCAAAGGATTAGGTAAAGTAAGGTTAGGTTAGGTTAGGTCAGGCCAGGTTAGGTTAAGTTAGTCTTATACAAAGTGGTAAGGTTTGGTTTCGTTAGTCTTATAGAAAGTGGTTGACTTTCAATAAAAATTCTTCTTTGTGCAGAAAAATGCTTTATCCTTCCCAGCAGGTTAAAGTCAGCAGAGCGTAACCTTACCCTTTACTGTTAGAATAAAATTATCTTATTTCCAGAATCTTCACCACGTGCATTTGTATTGTAATGGCTTATGCATTATATTGTAATATGGTATATAGTGGTATTTATATCTAATTCTCAGGTATGAATTATTATCATTATTATTATTATTATTATTATTATTATTATTATTATTATTATTGTTATTATTAGTATTATAAGACTTGTGGCATCTCGGTGTGTCTTCAGAACAACGTAAACAGAGATACGCAACGTTCCATCTAAGGCATGGGAAAGGAAGAGAGAATTTAGACGTTTGTGACGAATACTTCAGGTAATACGAGATGGTTGACGTATCCCAACTCCCCCCAAGCTGTGACTCAGCACCAGCGGCTGCCACTCACCTGTCAGCGGTGGTCACGTGTAAACAACGAAGGGCCCCGGCTGTCTTAACGAGGGAGGAACCGAATAAGGAGTTTTCTCTTTTGTTTGGAAACGTCCAGGAAGTTTTCTGAAACTTATAGCCGAGAGAGGGAAACAGACACACAGGGAAAGACACAGACAGACAGACAGATAGAGGCATAGAAAGCGAGAGTGTGTGTGTGAAGGAGAAAGGGACAGATATATGGGCAGACAGAGAGACAGGGAGAGAGGAAGAAAAAGACAGACAGAGGTAGAGAAGGTGTGAAATTGTGTGTGTGTGTGTGTGTCTGTGTAGAGAGAGAGAGAGAGAGAGAGAGAGAGAGAGAGAGAGAGAGAGAGAGAGAGAGAGAGAGAGAACGCCCCCATCCACGTAACTACCTCCGGTCAGAGTCAACACAATATCAGGTATGGTAATGACCCGCCATAAACTTGATTATTTTGACTCTTCATGAAACATGGGTTGACATTTTTATGACATTATGTTCAAACAGCCATTCCATATATCTCTCTCCTTCCACTCTCAACCCAACCCATACCACCACCACCTATCACCCAGCCCATACCACCACCACCCATCACCCAGCCCATACCCTCACCCACCACCTAGTCCATACTATCATCCATCACCCAGCCCATACCACCACCACTACCCATCACCCAGCCCATACCACCACCACTTATCACCTAGCCCATACCCTCACCCATCACCTAGTCCGTACTATCACCCAGCTCATACCACCACTACTACCCATCACCCAGCCCATACCACCACCACTTATCACCCAGCCCATACCCTCACCCATCACCTAGTCCATACTATCACCCATCATCCAGCCCATACCACCACTACTACCCATCACCCAGCCCATACCACCACCACTACCCATCACCCAGCCCATACCACCACCACTTATCACCTAGCCCATACCCTCACCCATCACCTAGTCCATACTACCACCCATCACCCAGCCCATACCACCACCACCTATCACCTAGCCGATACCCTCACCCATCACCTAGTCCATACTACCACCACCCAACCCATACCACCACCACCTAGCCGATACCCTCACCCATCACCCAGCCCATACCACCACCACCTAGCCGATACCCTCACCCATCACCTAGTCCATACTACTACCCATCACCAAGCCCATACGACAACCACGCATCACCAGGCCCATACAATCCCCTCCCATCACCCAGCCCAGACCACCACCACCACTACCCATCACCTAGCCCATACCACTACCATCCATCACTCAACCTATACCACCACAACCCATTACCCAGCCCATACCACCACCCATCACCCAGCCCATACCACTACCCATCACCCAGCCCATACCACCACCCATCACCCAACCCATATCCTCACCCATCACCCAACCCATACCCAGCACCCATCATCAACACAGCCCTAACTAACTCTCCCTACCTACCAATTTCGTCCGACAAATGTGCTAACACCGTCAGTGGGACTCACCAACAGGGAGAAGGGGTCCTTATCAACACACTATTGACCTCTGGGGACACATTACGAGCCAGTTTAAGTGTGAAGGCGGGGTCATTACTGGACGCGTGAGGTCTTTAGCTGTCAAAAAAGGCGGCATTTGGAGTTACTGAAGGGTGAGGGGGTGGTTATTTATGTGCTGGAAAGGAAGGACGGACGGACGGACGGACGGACGGTTGGTTCGTTGGTCGTAAGTACGGACGGATGGTTGGATGTTTTAAAGGAAGTGAATGTGGCAGGGAGGGAAGTAGGTATAGATGGAGGGTGTGAAAGAAGAAGGGAGAGGGAAAGAAGGATGGCAGGAACGATGGATGGATTTAGTGAAGGATGGATGGAAGAAGAGGGAAGGGTGAATGGAAGGAGAGAAAGATGAATGGAGGAAAGGAAGAACGGAGTGAAGGATGAATGAGAGCAAGGAAGAAAGAGAAGGGTGGATGGAATGATGGATGGAGGGAGGGAAGGATGGATGGATGAAGAAGGAAGGATAAATGGAAGGAGAGAAAGATAAATGGAACGAAGGAAGGAAGGAGAGAACATTTTAATTGTGATGGAGGAGGAGGATTTTAATATGGAGTGACTGACAGGGTAAGGTTAAGAAAGAGATGGTGGAAAGGGAAAGGAGGTGGGAAGAGCGGGATAGGAGGAGAGGTGGGAGGGAAAAGAAGATACCAAGGGGGAGATTGGGAGAGAGAAGGTGGGATCAGTACGTGGGAAGGGAGACGACATGGATGGGGGGAGAAGCGGTGGAAGGGAAGGGAAGGAAGTGGAAGAGGAGATGAGAGGAGGTGGGAAGAGAGGAGGTGGGGGGAGAGCAGGTGGGGGGAGAGGGTAGGTGGGGGGAGAGCAGGTGTGGGGAGAGCAGGTGGGGGGAGAGCAGGTGTGGGGAGAGCAGGTGGGGGGAGAGGGGAGGTGGTAGGGCAAAGGTGTCTTGAGAGATGTACTTAAGTAGTGATTGAATAAACATTGAGACAAGAAAGGGGGAAATAGTGTGTGAGAAGCGAGAGAGACAGCATGGGATAAGAAGGGGTGTACTGTGGAAGAGACTGACTTTACAATGGGAAAGGAGAAAGGTGTATGGGAGAGGTAAATGCGGGGGAAGGAGACGACACAGTGGATAGGAATAGTGTTACCTCTCCCAGAGTCACGATTTAACCTATCCTAGCCAACTTAACCTTCCATCATCTACATAAACTAAACTAAACTAAGTTAATGCCCTAATCTAACCTAACCTAATCTGACGATATTAGTCACGTGAAAATTCAAGTCAATTTCCGTTTCTGGTTCCGGAGACAAATTTTTCTCTTCTCCCCCTCATATATCCCCCATTTCCGTCTATCCGCTAATCCCATCTTCCCTCTATAACTTAACTGTATATATAAATATATATATAAAAACAACAAACCTAGCAAAACACAGTACTCTCCCCCTGTGCAATTTGTAGATCTATGCATATAAGTGAATATTTACTGAATCACCATAAAAACTCAGACTCATCCTTCACTCACCAGTACCTCTTCCCCTCAACCTTCCCTGCCACTCACTCACCCACTTACTTCTTCCTCCTGTCCTCCTCCCAGCTCTTATTCCTGATCCACTACAATCTCTCTCCCTCCCCTTCCCCGCTCTGTCCCCCTCCCTCGTCGTTTCCCCTTCCCCTACAACACCCTCTCCCCTCCCTCGCTTCTTCCAAAAGTCGTGAGTAGTGGTAGGACCAAGCTGGTAGTGAAGAAGCACACGAAGGATACGTCAACAACGACAACAACAGCTAAGTGTACCAACCCGTTCAGTCCCTTGATAGACGAATTGGACGTTAGTACAGTCAGGGGCAGGGATGACAAGGAAGGTATAAAAACTTTAATTGTTGGTGACTCACAGGTAAGGTACATGGACAGAGCCTTTTGTGGTAAAAACAAAAATAGGATGAGGGTGTGTTTGCCAGGAGCTGGGGTGGGCGATATAGTTGACAGGATGGACAATATCTTGTCTGGTAATGGGAACAAACCCATTATCTGCCTCAGTGCAGGAGGCAATGATATTGGCCGGTGTAGGAGCGAGGAACTTCTTGATAAGTTCAAGGCAGCCATAGATCGTATTAGGACTAAGGGAGGGATCCCTATCATATGCGGTGTCCTGCGGAGAAGGAGAGTTGGCAGTGAATGGTTGTCAAGGGCAGTTGGTGTTAACGACCGTCTTGACAGATATTGCAAGTCAATATCAGTCCCATTCATTGACAACTGGGACAACTTCTATGGCAGAAGGGACCTTTATGCTAGGGATGGGGTGCACCTGTCTAGGGATGGAGTAGCAACCCTGGCTGGGGCTCTAGAGGGGGCAGTTCAAAAGATATCGAAGTCTTTAAACTGCTAAGAGAACATAGGGGCACGGGGGTGGAGGAGACTGCAGTGGGAGCGGGTAAACAAGGCGAAAGATTACAAGGAAATAGTGTTAGGAATGATGACAAAACTAAATTAGACAGGGAGTTTAAAACTAAACGCGGTAAGGGAAGGACTCAGAACACGACTAACTTAAATGTATACTACGCGAACAGTAGAAGTATGAGAAACAAAATGGATGATATTAAGGCCTTGGTATGTACCGAAGAAATCGATATAATTGCATTCACTGAAACATGGATCAACCTAGACACACGTGAATTACCAGTCGAATACCAAATTGCGGGTTACAAACTGTTCCATACCGATAGGCAGACCAGGAAAGGAGGCGGAGTAGCAATCTATGTTAGGGATAATCTGAAGTGTGAAATAAATAAGGAAATAAAAACTGAGAGGAATACAGAAACAATTTGGATAGAATTAAGCGACGGTCGGGAAAAATTAATCACAGGAGTAATATATAGACCCCCCAATCTTGATAGCGTCAATGAGCGACTTATCTGGGATGAAATGCGCAGGGCTTCCATACACAACAAAGTCTGTATAGTAGGCGACTTTAACCTTGGCCAAATAGATTGGACTGTCCTTACGGGTAACTCAGAATCAGAGGATTTTCTCGAGACGATCCAGGACTGTTTCCTAAGTCAACAGATAACCGAACCCACACGGGGTAATAATATACTGGATTTAGTTCTGTCCAACAGAGAAAACCTCATTAGCAATGTCGAGGTAGGGAACGAATTTGCAAACAGCGATCACAAAGAAATTCGATTCCAGTTAGATTTTCAGGGCAGACGTAAGGAAAATTCCACTAAAGCACCAGATTTCAGAAGGGCAAACTTTGACAGTTTAAAGAGGCAGCTGAGAGAGGGGGTGTCGCGCTTGGCCGTGAACCTGACAGATGACACGGACCTGATAACGAGATCTGAGATTGCCGAGTTCCACGACAATTTAAATAGTGAGTTACTTAATGCACAAAGGCAGAACATACCATACAAAAAACTCAGATCAGACAACAATGACCCTAAATGGATAAATAATTATTTAAAGAACATCATTGGCCAAAGGAAGGCTATAGGTAGAAGGATAAATCGTGGCGAAATTCACCTCCGGGACTATTATAGGGTATTGGCGAGTAGGGTTAAAACCGAGATAAGGAAAGCAAAGAGGAATAATGAGGTAAGGATAGCAAGGGAAGCGAAGACAAACCCCAAAGGATTCTACCAAATGTATCAAACTAAAACACGAGAAAAGATTGGACCAATACGGTCAGACTCCGGCGAGCTCACTGATAACGACGGAGAAATGAGCAATAATTTGAATAAATATTTTTCAACAGTTTTCACCACCGAAAATTTAAACATGATACCCGAGGCACCGACTCTATTCAGAGATAGTGAAGAAAACAAATTAAGTGAGATAGTAGTGACTAGTAACGATGTTAGTAAGCAAATAGACAAACTAAAGCCTAATAAGTCACCTGGTCCCGATGAGATATTTGCCAGAGTATTAAACGAATGTAAGGAAGAGCTTAGTATGCCCTTAGCAAAGTTGTTTAACATGTCCTTAAAAACAGGTGTAGTACCAGAATCCTGGAGGATAGCAAATGTAATACCGATTTTCAAGAAGGGGGATAGATCACAATCCTCTAACTACCGCCCAATCAGTCTAACATCAATAGCAGGCAAATTACTGGAAGCAATCATTTCAAACTCTATTCGAAATCACCTGGAGAAGCACCGATTGATCAATGATTCCCAGCATGGCTTCACAAGCGGACGTTCTTGCCTAACTAATCTATTAACATTCTTTTCATCAGTTTTCGAATCAGTGGACGAGGGGCACAATTATGATGTGGTATATCTCGACTTTAGCAAAGCCTTCGACAGAGTCCCCCACGAAAGACTAATTAGAAAGGTAGAAGCTCATGGCATCAAAGGTGACATCCTTAAATGGATTAGGGCGTGGTTACAGGACAGGAAACAGCGAGTAAGCATTAACGGCACTAAGTCCCATTGGAGCAACGTCACAAGTGGAGTTCCCCAAGGCTCAGTACTTGGACCATTATTGTTTAATATATACATAAACGACATAGATATCGGCATAGACAGCAACATAAGTAAATTTGCTGATGACACTAAAATAGGACGTCTTGTCAAATCTGACGAGGACTCGGCAAAACTACAGGAAGATCTAAACAAATTTTTCCAATGGTCTGAAAAATGGCAGATGAAATTCAATGTCGACAAATGTAAAGTACTCAGTATAGGAGATGTAAACAGGGAAACCAGATAACAGATGAACAACGATGCCATAGAGAAATCCGACTGCGAGAGGGATTTAGGAGTAATGATAAGTAGGAACCTTAAGCCAAGTAAACAATGTGTTTTTGCTCGTAACAAGGCTAATAAAGTACTTGGGTTCATACAAAGGAGTGTTAGTTACAAGACTAGCGAGGTCATCCTAAAACTGGATCTTGCTCTTGTGAGACCACACCTGGATTACGCAGTTCAGTATTGGTCACCGTATTACAGAATGGATATAGAATCCTTGGAAAGAATCCAGAGGAGAATGACAAGACTAATCCCGGGCATCAGGAACCTTGAGTACAAAGACAGGTTAAAGCATCTTAATTTGCACTCCTTCGAGAGACGTAGAGTGAGGGGCGACATGATAGAGGTGTATAAGTGGAAGGCAGGGCTAAACAAAGGGGACATTACAAAGGTACTCAAATTATCCAACCAGGAGCGAACTCGTAACAATGGTTTTAAATTAGACAAATTTAGATTAGGCGTGAAATAGGTAAACATTGGTTTGGAAACAGAGTAATGGATGAATGGAACAAGTTACCAAATATCATCATTAACTCGAATACGCTGAATTGCTTCAAACATAGGTTGGATGCTCATATGAGCAATAGGGGTTGGGTGTAGACGGGACTGCCCAGTATGGGCCAATAGGCCCGCTGCAGTTTCCTCCATTCTTATGTTCTCTCAGCCTCTGCCTTCTTCACTCAATCTCTCCTCCCTCCCTACCTTGACTCCATCCTCGACCCTCGTTATTCAATTAATTGGAATATATATATATAAATATATATATATACACATACATATATATATATATATACATACATATATATAATCAACGACCTCACCAGCAAGGAATCGAACCCTCGACCTACTGGGTGTGACTAGGGAACGCTTACCGGCTAGGCCACAAGGACACTAAAAGCAGTTCTAGACTCTGTTATATTTCACACAAAGCCTGTCGTTGATTATATGTTCAAAGTCCGCGTGTTATATGGACTAAAAATGAAGTATATATGTACCTCGCGTTTCATACCAGCTGGATTCGGTAAAATGCTACTGACACCACATAAGAGGCACGGGCAGTTTCCCATTGAGGTTCACGGCGCCATCAGCTCGATGAACAGGCTTTGTGTGAAATATAACAGAGTCTAGAACTGCTTTTAGTGTCCTTGTGGCCTAGCCGGTAAGCGTTCCCTAGTCACACCCAGTAGGTCGAGGGTTCGATTCCTTGCTGGTGAGGTCGTTGATTATATGTTCAAAGTCCACGTGTTATATGGACTAAAAATGAAGTATATATATATATCTTAATAAAATCACACGGGAAAAGGGAAACAACGGAGCACCTTAGCTTTCGTCTTTATTCAAGACATCTTCAGAGGCAACTGGATTACATGGACTACTATTACTATTGGAGCAGCGTTTATTAGTGCTACTTTTTCAGGTAGAGTAAACTCACTGCTATCATTTAGGATATCATCGGGCGGTTGGGTCCCGGCGATATCCACTGTGGCCCCCTGTGTCGGCTCCCTGCCATGTGGGCTCCAACAATTGTTTCCCTTTCTGCAAACCACACATGGTCGGTTGTTTCTCGCACATTCACAGCTAGTGCAATTTTGGTTCTGGCTAGCACAAACGCAACAATGTCTGCTACCCAGCATAGTGTTCCTCACCTTGGGCGACAGTTACGTCGGCTTCCGACATCTGCTTTGGCCCCATATAGGAGAAAAAACTATTTCTTATGAGGAAAGGGTGGAGAGGTGACAGGCTGGATTGCTGTGTCCGAGTAGTAGGGGCTGCTAGAAACCTTCCATATCAGGATAGGTTAAAGTAACTTAACTTGCATTCCCTAGAAAGACAAAGGGTGTGGGGAGATATGATAGAAGTATTTAAGTGGGTGAAAGGAAACAATAAAGGGAATATAGATAAAGTTCTTATATTATCCGAGCAGGATAGGACTCGGAGCAACGGATTCAAGTTGGATAAGTTTAGGTTTAGGAGGGAGATAGGAAGAAACTGGTTCACAAATAGGGTGGTGGACGAGTGGAACAAGCTTAGCAACTTTGTAGTAAGTGCGGGAACTCTGGAAAGTTTCAAAAGGAGGCTAGATAGATTCATGGATGATAGAGAGTGGTAGTAACTCTCGACAGGAGCTACCATGCACAGGCCAACCGGCCTATTGCAGACTCCTTATTTTCTTATGTTCTTATGTTAAGAACATAGCAGAAAAAACTGACATTTTGGTAGACTCCAGGTGATTCGATAAAAAGTGTATGAAACTGTCTACCTGTGTGGGCTTTCTGTATACCTTAAATTTGTAGTTTTGGCCATTTCTCATGATAAGCATATCAAGGAATGGAAGGGATCCATTCATTTCTCTTTCAATTTTGAATGTGATACTTGGGACAATATCATTAAGCTTGTCTAAAAATTCCAATGGGTCACTGTTTCTAGGCCAAAGACAAAGAACATCATCTACATATCTATACCATGGAGGAATAAAGTCCACTATATTGGGTAGTAATCTAACCTAAAAAAACTCCATATAAATACAGGCTAGAGGAGCAGAAAGACAATTACCCATGCTCATGCCAAATATTTGCTTGTAAAACTTCCCATTTGCTCTAAACACATTGTCAGTTACGCATAACTATCAATTTGAGAAAAGCATCATGTTCAATAGTTAAATCTACCAGTTGTAATTTATCTTTAAGAAATTACAACTGTTAGATTTAACTATTGAACATGATACTTTTCTCAAATTGATAGAGTAAATGGAAGTGTTTATTGTATTCCATGTAGCAAATGTAATTGTAATTATGTAGGACAGACAGGAAAAACACTGCAGCTCAGAGTCAAACAACATAAGTACAATATCAGAACAGCATCTGAAAGCAGTGCCTTGTTCGTTCATGTTAGGAATAATAACACAGGACAACAATTTTTTTATAATTCCCAGTTGCATGAGATTTCTTTACTGTTTCTTACCATTTTTGATCTGCTGATTTCATATTTGAAACCAGTTTTGTTCTGCATGCTCCAGTTTTCATGTAATTTGAGGTTTTACATTCTAGCCGTTTGCGGTCAAATTAATTAATTACACGATTATGGTATCAATAGGGAGATATAATTTTGTCTGTTTTTTCTTTCAGATTTGGTCATGGCTACAAAGAGAAATCAATGTGTGAACAAACCTGATGCCTTCTGTTTTATTTGTGGATACTTCACGCTTATTCGTCAGAGGCGCAATATAACATCGTTTGTGAGGCGCGGCTATAAAGCGTACTTCGGACTTACTCTTGGCGACCAAGACAAAAAATGGGCTCCACATGCTGTGTGTCATAACTGCGAAGAAATGCTGCGTGACTGGACAAAAGGAAAACGTAAGGGCTTACCGTTCGGAATTCCCATGACCTGGCGAGAACCGAAGGACCACACAACTGACTGCTATTTTTGTCTGATCAATACGAAGGGTGTTGGCAAGAAAAACAGACATAAAATATCGTATCCTAGTATCCCTTCAGCAATTCGACCTACTTTGCACTCTGATGAGCTACCAGTTCCAGTTTTTAATGGGTTGTCTCCAGCTGAAGAGGAGGGAAGCGACAAAGACCAAGAGAGTGAACATGAAACTCAAGAAATACTTGCAGATTCCGACGATTCTTCTGATGGTACACCAGAGTCATCAACCCCTCAGAAGTTTAGTCAGCCAGAGCTGAATGACCTTGTGCGTGATTTGGGTCTCTCCAAAAATGCAGCAGAAGTTCTAGCTTCTAGGTTGCAAGAAAAGGCTCTACTGAACCAGACCACAAAAGTTTCAGACTTCAGAAAGCGGGAACAGGATTTTGTGCCATTCTTTACAGAGGAGAATAAGTTTGTTTACTGTCATAATATCCCGGGTCTTCTCCAGGAATTAGGGATTCCATTGTATAGTCCAAATGACTGGCGATTATTTCTAGATAGTTGTAAGCGTAGCCTGAAGTGTGTGCTACTACATAATGGTAATGTCTATGCAGCTGTTCCAGTGGGTCATTCTGTGTGCTTACGAGAGGAGTATAATGACATTAAAACTGTGATTCACCTGCTAAAATACCATGAGCACAACTGGACAATTTGTGTTGACCTCAAAATGGTGAACTTCCTTCTTGGCCAACAAAGAGGATTTACAAAGTATCCCTGCTTTCTTTGCATGTGGGACAGCCGAGCTAGAGACAGGCATTGGAACCTGAAGGAGTGGCCCTTACGTGAGACTCTGGAAGCTGGTATGCCAAACATTGTCAATGATCCAATCGTCAGTCGAGAAAAGATCATATTTCCTCCTCTCCATATCAAGCTGGGCCTGATGAAACAGTTTGTCAGAGCATTAAATACTGATGGTGAATGCTTCCAACACATAGTCTCTGCTCACCCTGCTTTGTCATTTGAGAAGATAAAGGCAGGTGTGTTTGATGGACCACAAATTCGTGCACTTGTACGTGATCAAGACTTTGTCAGAAAGATGGACGACAAGGAAAGGGGTGCATGGCTTTCATTTGTGGCGGTAATGGAAAACTTTCTTGGTAATAAAAAGGCTGACAACTATGAAACCCTTGTAGCAACCATGTTGTCAGCCTTTCATGACCTTGGATGCAATATGAGTGTCAAACTCCATTTCCTATATAGTCATCTTGATAGATTCCCTGAGAACCTAGGGGCAGTAAGTGACGAGCAAGGCGAGCGGTTTCATCAGGATCTCAAGACCATGGAAGACCGCTACCAAGGGAGATGGGACTAACATATGATGGCAGACTACTGCTGGAGCATTAAACGAGAGTGCCCTGAGACATTTCACAAACGCAAGAGCTTCAAGCGCAAATTCCTACCTGGCTAAAATGTGATTGGGCTTTGTCTCCTCATAGTAACAAATTTCTTACCTAACAATGAGTTTTATACAAATTTCAACCTTTGTTTTAGATGGAACATGTTTCAAATTGTGTTGTTGAATAAATTTAGAATATGTAATATTTTATTGTTTATTACCCAGCTAATTTAATGACAGTTTAATGACATATTTTTCAAGATAGACGACGAGGTCAATAAGACGAAGACGAAATTTTGAAATTTCAAAATACCTTGATTGCAAAAAAACTAGAGCTTACAGAAAGAAACTAACTTCAGATATGAGATCAGCACACCCAAATTAGGTAGAATCAAGTGTTTATAGCAATGCAACAAAAACTTTGTTGACCAGTGTAATCATCCCATTGCTTGGGAAAAAAGCTTAGAAGTATTCAAATCATCTTGTGTCACAGAAAGACTTCTGGTTGAAGCTAGTTTGAATAAGGAATTAAAATCAATAAGCCTTAGTGATGGTCAGCTCAAAACTGATAATATGTTACATAAATTTATTTGTCAGTGGCCCAAGGTTAAAAATGCTTTGAAAACCTTTGATCTAGATGTAGGATAGTTATTTAGTGGGTCCCTTATTTTTGACCTGACCTGACTAGTCACGTCGCCCCCTTCTCTTAAGCTCCTCTACGTGTGTGTTGGTGTTGGCGTGGGGATTAGTGGATGACATCATTATGACCTGATCTCATGTTTAATAAGGTCACCCTGTATATTTAAGCCTCTCTCTGTCCATGTAATCCAGTTACCTCTGAAGATGTCTTGAATAAAGACGAAAGCTAAGGTGCTCCGTTGTTTCCCTTTTCCCGTGTGATTTTATTAAGATATATATATATACTTCATTTTTAGTCCATATAACACGCGGACTTTGAACATATAATCAACGACCTCACCAGCAAGGAATCGAACCCTCGACCTACTGGGTGTGACTAGGGAACGCTTACCGGCTAGGCCACAAGGACACTAAAAGCAGTTCTAGACTCTGTTATATTTCACACAAAGCCTGTTCATCGAGCTGATGGCGCCGTGAACCTCATTGGGAAACTGCCCGTGCCTCGTATGTGGTGTCAGTAGCATTTTACCGAATCCAGCTGGTATGAAACGCGAGGTACATTTTTATATACTACTGACACCACAGTAGTATATACATGTACCTCGCGTTTCATACCAGCTGGATTCGGTAAAATGCTACTGACACCACAAACGAGGCACGGGCAGTTTCCCAATGAGGTTCACGGCGCCATCAGCTCGATGAACAGGCTTTGTGTGAAATATAACAGAGTCTAGAACTGCTTTTAGTGTCCTTGTGGGCTAGCCGGCAAGCGTTCCCTAGGGCCACCCAGTAGGTCGAGGGTTCGATTCCTTGCTGGTGAGGTCGTTGATTATATGTTCAAAGTCCGCGTGTTAAATGGACTAAAAATGAAGTATATATATGTACCTCGCGTTTCATACCAGCTGGATTCGGTAAAATGCTACTGACACCACATACGAGGCACGGGCAGTTTCCCAATGAGGTTCACGGCGCCATCAGCTCGATGAACAGGCTTTGTGTGAAATATAACAGAGTCTAGAACTGCTTTAAGTGTCCTTGTGGGCAAGCCGGTAAGCGTTCCCTAGGGCCACCCAGTGTAATTCACATCTTCAGGGGTGAGTACAGACTAAGGAGAAGTACATAACAAGCTATATAATACAGAGGAGGGTGAGATCAAGTCCACAATGGTCAGGTATTAGGTAATGACCCTACTAATCTTCAAAAAGCACCACAGCAGTCGGTAGTCAGGTCAGCGGGTAAGATGATCCAACCTTCTCACATGGTTACAAATCTTCTTAATTACGAAATTATCCAGTTTGTACATACCATTACTCAAATTTATGTTGACGGATTCGGTATGTTTAATGAGACTGGATTCTATAATGCCTCCTCAATATTACCTTGCAATTCAATTGACAGTTGTGTCACCTGTGACCTCACTCGTTCCTACCTGGGACTGACCTGACTGTTCCCAGGTGACCTCACCTAGGTACGTTCTTAACCCCTGATAATCCACCAATCGAAAGTTTGGGACTCTGATCATATTGCCATTGTTTATCGTTTCCCAATTTAGGGTGAACCTGAATTCTCTGTGATCACTGTTACCTAGTTCTTCCCCTACTGTGATATCTCTGATAATATTTTCTTTATTTGTTAATACTAGGTCTAATATATTGTTACCTCTAGTAGGTTCTGCAATTAGTTGTTTAAAAAATTTGTCCTGTACTGCATCTAGGAAGTCTTCAGATTCATAGTCACAGACAATGTTGTCCCAGTCAATATTTCTGAAATTGAAATCCCCCATAATGCACAGGTTCGCAACAGGGGAGGTGGATACCAGTGAAGTAAACAAGATTCGAAGGTTCATTACGACAGCACGGCCATAAGTTGCAGCAACTGTTGCTGCAAGTACCAGAGAATTTGAAAAAAAAGTAGCTATAGCGCAGGAGGTGGGCGCCTCGAACTGGTTAACTACATTACCGATAAGGGCAAATGGTTTTAGTCTCAAAAAACAAGAATTTACAGATGCCAATGCTCTAAGGTACGGTAGGTCAGTATAAGGTTTGCCCTCCCAATGTGTGTGTGGCTCTTCCTATGACGTCGATCATGCCATGGTGTGCAAGAAAGGGGGCTTCATATGCATGAGGCATGAAGAAGTAAGGGATCTAACAGCAAATATGTTGAAGGAAATCTGCTGTGATGTCATGGTAGAACCGACCCGTCTTCCATTGGATGGTGAGATCTTCCAACATAGGACTTCAAACACATCCAACAAAGCCCGTGTTGACGTCAGTGCTCGAGGATTCTGGACGCGGGGACAGAGAGCCTTCTTCGACATCAGAATTTTTGATCCCATGGCTGCATGTCACCGTAACTTAGCTCTCGATGCTGCACACAGGAGGAACGAGAACGACAATATAAGGGGATACGGGGAGAGAATTCAAAACGTTGATCAAGGCAGCTTCACTCCTCTAGTGTTCACAACCTCTGGTGGGATGGGACCAAGTGCAAGATGCTTCTACGCCAGACTCGCGGAGGTGATATCCGAACACAAGCAGCAGCCCAGAAATTATGTTACAGCCTGTATGAGATATCGACTGTCCTCTCTCCTTCGGTCGGCTTTGCTCTGCCTCAGGGGAACGAGAGCATCGGCCCCATTGCCGACAACAGTTGCAGATATTGACTATGAGGCTACAGTCACTGAATGCCACATACATCTGCGGCTTAACTAACTGAACATAGCTAGGATAGCTACTTATGTATTAGGATATTTAATATTAAGGTAATAAAATGGTGGAGAAGGAATGGCTATTCGGGGAGGCTGGAGGCCATTAAAAAAAAGCAATTTAGTCGTAGTAGTAGTAGAGAGAGAGAGTGAGAGAGAGTAAAAGCTGACATCTACCTCGATGAACTTTTATTAAACAGAAAAAAATTACTCATAAAAGCAAGGCTTCATTTCTGGAAATTCCCCCCCTCCCCACAAAAAATGATAATAATAAATAATAGAAAAAATTACACAATTATATGACAAACGGAAGGATGTCAAATTTCAAATAGTTAATTTCTATTTTATTTCAGGAAACATTCTAAAAAAGTTATGGTGTTTTCACATCTTAACTTATTCGTTATAGTAGAGTTTGTGCTAAATGTGAAGAATGCGATTTAATAATGGAAATGAATTACTAAAACAATTATACAACACCTATCTTCTGAAAAAAAATGTTCTTGTAAAAATTATCTACCCTGTACCTAAATATAATGTATTAAGAACTCAAGTTGACGTAGTTACAAATATATTCGAAAGAACTAAAGTAACGTCCCTGGCTTATAGGAAACACTATCTAATATACTGTCTGTCTGTTTGTCTGTTCTGGGCAGCTGAAACGGCACAATCGTTTTTCATCAAACTTGGTGGAAAAATTGCAAAAATTCATAGAGTGGAACAAACCTGGTCCCATGTCGATGGTTTCTTTAGGAAGGCATTAATTAACCATTTTATTTACGATGGAAAACGATGCAAGTCTACTGACTTGGCGCACCCTAATTAACCATGAAAGTCTATGGACTTGGCGCACCCTCATTCGCTGTACGCTAGCCAAGCACGAGCATTCAAACTTTCACTGGGCATGAACGTGCCCGCAATCACTTGTGTTACACTAAACGAAGTCGCGGGTTAGGCAGTGGACAAAGGGAGGTGTAACGAGGGAAGATGGTGTTAAACATCAGAAAGTTTTACATTTGTACATCAGTAGATATATAGAGTTTGTAAATTTTTTTATGTGAATTATAATTTATCTATGAATATACGAAAAATTGTAGATTTAGTGTATTTAACATATCTCTTTTATATATACCCTACTTCTAACCATGTATTTTATGATACACCGATTCTGACTCCTGAATCCTGATGTACCGATTTGTGTCTATGACACACCAATTTTGTCTCTTAATACAGGATTTTGACCATCCTTTTCTCCATGGCTCTTCTCATTTTCATTTATTTTTCTACCTTCCTCCCTTACACCTCGTGAACGTCGACAACCTGGGTTGTCACATTTGCAACCCGGGTTATGAAACATGCCATCTCGGTCTTCTACTGAGGATGGGTGGATATGTTCTATCTCAACTTATTCTCCCGTTTGTCTTCTTTACTTTATATCACGTTAAAAATTTATCCTAAAATTTATATTTACTTAAATTAACTGAATATGATAAAAAATAATATAAATAATATATATATATATATATATATATATATATATATATATATATATATATATATATATATATATATATATAAATTAATGAGCCAAATAGGAGCAAATTATAATCTTATGGTGAATTATTTATTGCACATTTTTAAGTGATGAGAAAGTTGAAACAAAAACGGCAGGTGAGTGAAGGGATAACCAAATAAGAGCTGACAAAAAAATCTACCATTCTCAGTGATCGGTGGTGACCTTAACCAACCCTCGTGTCTACTATAATCTGGAAATAATGGAAGGGTCAGTGACATTTACTAATACGGCTATACCACTATGTCTCCACTCTAATACTCACCCCCACATATTATATCCGCTTTAGACACAAAAGTTGAATTTCTGGTTTGTAAAGTGTAAAAGGTCACCATCTGTAACGTAGACACTTTGAAAGGTCGACTCTTGTTGTGGGTGATAGTAATGGAAGAGTTGTTTGTTCTGAGTAGACACGTTCGTAGAGTGATACGGTATATATAATTTGTAATAAAGGTTTAAAGTCCTGCTATAATAGTCGAGATAAGTTTATTTCTCTAGAAACAGGGCCGCCATTTGCAATGACGTCACCAGTTTCTCTGCAGACGACGTTCTCCAACAAACTCACCGCTGCAGTCGGAGGTAGTACAAAGGATGGGCTCTTCAGACCCCAAATGCCACGTTCAGGTAAGTTTTAAGGGAGTTTTTTTTTGTTTATGGTCTAATTCAGGGGTTCTCAACCAGGGGGGAAATCCCCCCAGGGGAAGAATTCAGGTTTTCAGGGGGGGGGAGTGTATATGTACTAATATGGAAAAAATAAAGGATTTTCAGTACTATATGCATATTATTTGGAATGCACTTTTTGAGGCAGACAATCTTGGAAAGGAGGGGGGAATGACATTCTGACATATGGTGAAAGGGGTGCATGGGGCAAACAAGGTTGAGAACCACTGGTCTAATTCATGGACATTTCGTAAGTGAAAAAATGTGCCGTGAAGAGTAGCTTATGTACATTAACAAATCCCATGTTCAAACCTGTTCAGCTGTCATGTATTCTTACCTGAAAGACTTTCTCTGCTTTTTTTCCAGTGCATTTACAGAGTATATCAGTATTAGATGGAGATACGAGTCAATTTAGAAGTAATGACATTGTCTGGACTTTGTTTTGAGAATGCATTGGAATATATCATCATTTATATTAATTAATGGGCAAGATTTTACTTTAACTACCATAAGTATTTAGATGTTTAGATTGGAAATAGGCTATATTAGGTAAATTTTAAATTTTGGTCACCCCTGTACTTAGACATGAAGAACTATGTTTCTTATGGTGGTTTGCGATGTGTTATGAGCGAGTTTGACTATTTCTATCGTAAATCACTAATTTTGAGTTACTACCCCACAACCCCAACCTTACCGGTGTGTGTTACGCTAACCTTATAACTTATAATATAACTCATCATACCCTAACCTAACCTAACCTAAAATATGACCTGTATTTTCTTATGTGATCGAAAAATGTTTTGCGACAGGAATCCCGTGGAGATAATGTGTCTTACTGTTTAAAGTACTTAATCTTAAGGTTCTCCAGATGACCAAAACCAAAATAATACCAATATTGTTTGGAATGTTTATATTATGAAATTTGGAGTAGGGGCAGCTAATATTCATTGAATTAGTTTATTTATAATGTTTATTTACAGAGCCGATCAGCCGAGAAGGTTGGACAACTACTTGCAGGGTTCATCAAGGCAGATGAAAGAAATTTACCAAAAGTAGATGTCCTTATGATTGTAGAGTATTATCAAGAACTCCGGCACCCAGCTATGAAGAACGTTAAATTACATCTGTCACCTGATCATCTCAAGCCCATCCCCTGGTCGTCCCTAATCCGTCCACAACATTAAATATAGACATCAGTGAAGAAAACTTACATTTTCCAGACACGAAATACAGAACAGTGATGAAAACTTCCCTGTTGGAGTTATCGAACTTTTACATCATTTTGGCACCCAGCAAGTAAATACACATGATACTTGAGCAGAAATATATTTTAGCCTAAAAATAAGGTATCCTGTGTATATCAACATTGTATACGGCCACAAGTCCTGCATTTCTGCTGGTGACAACATATACACCACAGCTGGCTGCCTCCAGGCTCCTGCTCGGCGGTTCGAGCCAACCAGTGACGTCACAACCAATCACAGCTTTTCGCAGTCACGTGACTTTTTAGCAACTTTAACCCTTATTTTTTTTTACCCTTTTTGGCCCAATTTATTTAAGAATATAATTACCACAGTGAATTTAAGCGTTTTCTTTACCCATTGACCTGCCATCTTACGAAAAAATTCAGACAGACAACTCGTCTATTGGGGTCAGGGAAGAGAGGGGGGGGGGGGAGTAGAGTTGGTGAAGGGGGAAAGTAAAGAGAGAAGATGGTGGGAGCAGGGGGAGGGAAGGGGATGGTGACGGGGAGAATGAGGAAAAGGGAAGGAAGGGAATAGGGAGGGAAGAGGGTGGTGAAGGGGAGAGTGTGAGGAAGAGAGAAGGAAGGGATGGTGAGGGGGAGAGTAAGGAAAGATATGAAGGGTAACGTTGGGAAGGAAGGAGGAACGAGGCGAGGGGGGGAAGTGAAGGGAAGAGGAGGAGGAGTAGGAGGAAGCCGAAGGGGGAGGAATAGAGAGAGTAACGGAAGAAAGAGGGGGGGAAGTTAAACCTAAGGGCCATAGCTAAGGTTATGTGCGTGGCTGGGCGTAGGCATGGCATCTGTAAGGAAAATAACTCTCCCCCCTCCCCCCCCCTCTCACGTGGAAAAACAAACATTATCAG
This sequence comes from Homarus gammarus, assembly GCA_958450375.1. NCBI lineage: Eukaryota > Metazoa > Arthropoda > Malacostraca > Decapoda > Nephropidae > Homarus > Homarus gammarus. The sequence goes on from CAUDMG010001990.1 coordinate 364,775, forward strand.
TAAGTCAGTAAGTATAGGGAGGTGTAGTAACTTACCCCCAACTAACGGCATTAAGAATATAAATAAATAAATAAATAAATAAATAAATAAATATCGGTTTTGTGAAATTTTAACTGAATTTTAGAGAGAATATCCTTACTTTCGTATTACCATGAGGAAGGGAAGGTACATCTGGCACTGAAATAGGAGAGGACAGTGACACCTACTACCATCATGGAGGGAAGTTACATCTCCTGGTACTCCCATAAGCGAGGACAGTGCCACCTACTACGATGAGGGAGGGATGTTGCATCTCCTGGCACTCCCATAAGCGAGGACAGTGCCACCTACTACTATTAGGAAGGGATGTTACATCTCCTGGCACTACCATAAGAGAGGACAGTGCCACCTACCACAAGAGAAGGCAGTACCACCTACTACCACGAGACAAGACAATACCACCTACTACCACAAGATAAGACAGTACCACTTATTTCCTTAAAAGAAGACAGTGTCACTTCCTAGTACTAGTTAAGGGTTGGGATAGCACTACAGTAATTCCAAGTATCAGGAGTGGTGCCTTGGCTTACCGACATTTAATACCAGGCATTTCGTGCAGCTCACTATGGCCCTCAGGAGGTCCCAGGGGTGAGCCAGGGAGATTGGGGTGTAGGTCACGGTTGGTGTGTGTGTGTGTGTGTGTGTGTGAATAGAAGGTGAGGAGAGAGGAGCGAGGAGAGAGGGAATGGTGTGTGAGAAGATGGGAGGCAAAGGGGGAGATTGTGGGAGGAGGAAATAGAGGTAGGGAGAGAAAGAAGGAGGGAAGGTCGCAGGAATGGAGAGGGGGAGAAAAAGAGGAAGGGGAGGAGGTTGGAGGAAGGAAGGAATAGTTGGGGGTTGAAAGAAGAGGGGAGGAAAGGAGAACGATATAAATTTTCCCATATTCCATCCCTTCCCCTCCCCTTCCTACCCCTTCCATTCAACGCTCTCTCTCACTTTAACAACTTTCCCTTCCCCGCTCTCTCTCCCCTCCCAAACCCTTCCCCTCCTTCACTTCAACACCTTCTCCCCTTTTCCCTTTCACCTCAGAATCCCTCCCCTCTTCTGCTGGAGTTGGGAGAGTGGAAAGCTGACAGCCTGGGCAGCATTGTGAGAGCTATGAGAAGGAAGAAAGGATGCTAATTTGTGGATCTGGAGGAAAAAGAATGAGAGAAAGAGAGAGAGAGTAATTTAATAGGAAGAAAGGGAAGAGGAAGACAAAACATTCACACAGACACATACCTCCACCCCAATCCAGACACACAAACAGCAGTACGTTCATACGTCTTGGCAAACACTCACACATGTAGACACATACGCTCACATTTACGTACCCTTAACTATGAACATACACACACATACACACACACACTACATCCTTGACCACCGGAGGACCAAGACATACCAGGCGCTGCTGCGCAGCGGCCCCCCCTTTGCCATATTCGGCCCCATTAAGTCCCTCTCCCAGACCCATCCTCACCAAGGGATATGAACATAATCAAAAGTGACAATTTCGTTTCGGAAAGAAGTGGGATCAGTGTTGAATAGTAATGAAGAGTGTTTAAGTCAGTTAATTCAGCACTAGACAGTACCAGTGAGAGCAGTGACCCACCACTGAGATATGCACCCTTGGGAACTGACCACCATCTTCTGACCAGGAGTGCTAATCAGTCCACCCTGGAAACAACAATGGGTCGGCTTCACACCTGACTGCGAGATAACACAACACCACCAAGCAGAGAGTGAGGAACTGTGACACCACCCCACACCACCCAATGTCTCATGACCACACGAGGTCCTTCATATCAACACCTATGGACGAGTTACTGCACCACATGAACACCACACCACTTGGTGTCTCCATGATCACGTGAGGTCTTTCATATCAACACCTATGGACGAGTTACTGAACCACAAGGCCTATGTGACCTCATACAGTATGGCAAGAGACCAGGCCGGGCCATCAGCTGCAAACTATAATAATTTGTATGTTCAATTCATGTTCCTTCTCCTTTCAGTAATGAAAGCTTTTGTTAAGCGACCCACCCACCCCATGTCTTTGTATGTAATAAGTCATTTTTGTCTAATGTATATTTTCAGCCTTCGGGCCGCAGAACTTTTTCAATAAACCGTTAATTATTATTAATATTATTATCACACACACACACACACACACACACACACACCCACACCAAGGATACTCAGCTGGTGGTCCCTTGTGCCAAATTAAACATAATTGAACCAGTAAATTAAACCAGTTAATAGTAACTTGTCGTCGTGAGGCAACTCCTTGTTTAGTTCTCAGTCTAACATTAAGTAAACAAACTGTGACGTCGTGGTATGCTACAAGGGGTCAGCATTATAATCACTGTGTTTTAACCTCTTATTATTTCATCAATGGTAAGTTGTTTTTAATCTGTCTTTATTCGCTAAAATTAGTTTTTTTTTCTGTAATTTGTTTTTGTTTTAGTAATTATTTGTTATCGTTTGTGTTCGTTATCTATTTGTTATCCATACCCAATCACAAGACAGTACGACAAAGCACACCTAGCTCGTCTACCAATCACAAGCCAATACCTCAAAGTACTGTAGTGGACGTCTCCCCTACAAACTGCGTATCGCATTCCAATGTGCCGCCTTCCCTAGCAACCAACCAGATGTTACCGTATCTTAGCAACGAAACTATTCACCGGCGACTTTCTGGGTTTTCCCAACATGACTCATGGCGGCTGCTGCCCAAATTCCTGAACAAGCAACACCTCCTCCAGCAAGCTCCACGCTGTTAACATTTATTTCAACCAGGAGGCCAGCAACAGGCAACATCTTCTCTAACGAAGCTCCTGCACATCTACCTCCTTCAACAAGCTACTCACCGAACGTCTCTATCGACCAGCTCCTCACCACACGGCACCTCCAGCACCAGACTGTCTGTCATATAACTTATATTATACAAGAAAACCACATTAGAGTTTCCTCCCATCCTGAGTGCTAGGCAACATTTATATCTCGATACCCCTACAGTACACTCACCACATTCACCAATCACAAGCTAGTATCTCAAGGCACCCCAACCTCACCCACCAATCACAAACCAGTATCTCAAGGCACATATAACCTTTCCACCAATCACAATCCAGTATCTTAAGGCACACCAAACTAGCCCACCAATCACAAGGCAGCTCCTCACACTCAACAATTTCACTCCACCGTTCAAGAAGACTGGGATCATCTTAGGAGTGAATAATGAAGAGACTCCTAAAAATGTCTCAATCTGGGAGATGAAGGAAGATGACAAATGATACCTGAGAGAATGAGAGAACCTAAATAAAAGATACTGATGGATAATCTTCCTCTCCAGTGAGTATATTATATTTCTCTATGTCATCACCTGGGGTACAAATTCTCGAAGTTTCTTACAGTAAATATCTCTCTCTCTTTTATCGTAACTAGGGGACGCCACAGGTTATTACTGAGGTGTGTGAGGAGGAAGGGGGGGGAGGGGGTGGTGGTGGAGGGGTTGGGAGAGGGGATAAAAGTTGAGGAAGGAAGGGAAGATAGGTGAGGAGGGAAGGGAAAGAGAGGTGGGAGAGGGGGTGGTAGAGAGATGAGAGACGGGTAGAGGAGGGAGGGGTGGAGAGGTGAGGAGGGAAGGCAGGCAGGAGGTATAAGGAGGGGAGGAGGGGTGTGGGATAGGTGAAATGGGGTAGAAGAGGAAGGGATGGGGAGAGGTAAGAGAAGGGTAGGGGAGGAAGGGGAGGAGAGGTTAGATGGGAAGGGAAGAGAGATGAGGAAGGAAGGGAGGAGAGGTAAGAAATGGGTAGGGAGGGGAGCGGAGAGGAGGAGAGTTTGGAAGTGGGGGGGGGGGGGGAGGTTTAAAGTCTGGGGGAAGTTCTGAAGCCATTTTACAGTAAGTTATATTTTACTCTCAGTTCTGTAAGTCCTCGTTTCTCTCGGTTAGGTGGGAGAGACAACGGGAGGGTAAGAGGGAGGGAAGGAGCGAGGGAGAATAAGGTAGGAAGAAGGGAGGCAGAGAAGAAGCCAGGGAGAGTGAGGGAGGTAAGGAGGGGGTCAGGGAAGAAACGAGGGATGGTGAAGAAAGGGGGTAGGGAGGGAGAGTGAGGAAAAGAGGGGGGGGGAGAGTAGGAGGGAGGGGGGAGAGTAGGAGGGAGGGAGGGAGGGAGGGAAGGGGGGGGGGAGGAGGGAGGGAGAGTGAGGAAGGTTAAGAGAGAAAATAAGGAATGGAGGAAGGGAGAGTGAGGAAGAAAAGCAGAGAGAGAGAGAGGCGAAACTAGTACTCAATATACATGAGAACTGTACAGAATGCAAGCGTGTGCTGATTACTATGGTCTCCTGGGATGACTGACTGACTGACTGACCGACTTGCTTCCAATTACTTAAATGTCAGTAGACTCAGCTAGTCAACCCAGTGGTCACCAAGTCTCCAGTGGGAACAGATTCAGGGTCACTTCATCAAATTATTTATGTATATTAACGAGAGAAAAGAGAGAACTTAACGAGAGAAAACACAGAACTTAACGAGAGAAACAGACAACTTAACGAGAGAAAACAGAGAACTAAACGAGAGAAAACACAGAACTTAACGAGAGAAAAAGACAACTAAACGAGAGAAACAGACAACTTAACGAGAAAAACAGACAACTTAACGAGAAAAACAGACAACTTAACGAGAGAAAACAGAGAACTAAACGAGAGAAAACAGAGAACTTAACCAGAAAAAAGTAAAGAAGAAAGAGAAATACAGGAAAATGAATACAAGAGAAGTACAGACGACAAATAACAAATACAAAAAAATAAATAAAGTGTTAGTGACATGAGTCGAGCAATATAGTGGGTAGAGGGGGAGGGAGGGAGGGTAACAGGATGACAGCAACGGGAGGAGGGTAACAGGATGACAGCAACAGGAGGAGGGTAACAGGATGACAGCAACAGGAGGAGGGTAACAGGATGACACCAACAGGAGGAGGGTAACAGGATGACAGCAACAGGAGGAGGGTAACAGGATGACAGCAACGGGAGGAGGGTGACAGGATGACAGCAACAGGAGGAGGGTAACAGGTTGACAGTAACAAGAGGAGGGTAACAGGATGACAGCAACAGGAGGAGGGTAACAGGATGACAGCAACAAGAGGAGGGTAACAGGATGACAGCAACAGAGGAGGGTAACAGGATGACAGCAACAGGAGGAGGGTAACAGGATGACAGCAACGAGGAGGGTAACAGGATGACAGCAACAGGAGGAGGGTAACAGGATGACAGCAACAGGAGGAGGGTAACAGGATGACAGCAACAGGAGGAGGGTAAGAGGGTGACAGCAACAGGAGGAGGGTAACAGGATGACAGCAACAAGAGGAGGGTAACAGGATGACAGTAACAAGAGGAGGGTAACAGGATGACAGTAACAGGAGGAGGGTAACAGGATGACAGCAACAAGAGGAGGGTAACAGGATGACAGCAACAGGAGGAGGGTAACAGGATGACAGCAACAAGAGGAGGGTAACAGGATGACAGCAACAGGAGGAGGGTAACAGGTTGACAGCTACAAGAGGAGGGTAACAGGATGACAGCAACAAGAGGAGGGTAACAGGATGACAGCAACAGGAGGAGGGTAACAGGATGACAGCAACAAGAGGAGGGTAACAGGATGACAGCAACAGGAGGGTAACAGGATGACAGCAACAAGAGGAGGGTAACAGGATGACAGCAACAGGAGGAGGGTAACAGGATGACAGCTACAAGAGGAGGGTAACAGGATGACAGCAACAAGAGGAGGGTAACAGGATGACAGCAACAGGAGGAGGGTAACAGGTTGACAGCTACAAGAGGAGGGTAACAGGATGACAGCAACAGGAGGAGGGTAACAGGATGACAGCAACAAGAAGAGGGTAACAGGATGACAGCAACAGGAGGGTAACAGGTTGACAGCTACAAGAGGAGGGTAACAGGATGACAGCAACAAGAGGAGGGTAACAGGATGACAGCAACAGGAGGAGGGTAACAGGATGACAGCAACAGGAGGAGGGTAACAGGTTGACAGCTACAAGAGGAGGGTAACAGGTTGACAGTAACAAGAGGAGGGTAACAGGATGACAGCAACAAGAGGAGGGTAACAGGATGACAGCAACAGGAGGAGGGTAACAGGATGACAGCAACAGGAGGAGGGTAACAGGATGACAGCAACAGGAGGAGGGTAACAGGATGACAGCAACAGGAGGAGGGTAACAGGATGACAGCAACAGGAGGAGGGTAACAGGATGACAGCAACAGGAGGATGGTAACAGGTTGACAGTAACAAGAGGAGGGTAACAAGATGACAGCAACAGGAGGAGGGTAACAGGATGACAGCAACAGAGGAGGGTAACAGGATGACAGCAACAGGAGGAGGGTAACAGGATGACAGCAACAGGAGGAGGGTAACAGGATGACAGCAACATGAGGAGGGTAACAGGATGACAGCAACATGAGGAGGGTAACAGGATGACAGCAACAGGAGGAGGGTAACAGGATGACAGCAACAAGAGGAGGGTAACAGGATGACAGCAACATGAGGAGGTAACAGGATGACAGCAACAAGAGGAGGGTAACAGGATGACAGCAACAGGAGGAGGGTAACAGGATGACAGCAACAAGAGGAGGGTAACAGGATGACAGCAACAAGAGGAGGGTAACAGGATGACAGCAACAAGAGGAGGGTAACAGGATGACAGCAACAGGAGGGTAACAGGATGACAGCAACAAGAGGAGGGTAACAGGATGACAGCAACAGGAGGAGGGTAACAGGATGACAGCAACAGGAGGAGGGTAACAGGATGACAGCAACAGGAGGAGGGTAACAGGATGACAGCAACAGGAGGAGGGTAACAGGATGACAGCAACAGGAGGAGGGTAACAGGGTGACAGCAACAGGAGGAGGGTAACAGGATGACAGCAACAAGAGGAGGGTAACAGGATGACAGCAACAAGAGGAGGGTAACAGGATGACAGCAACAGGAGGGTAACAGGTTGACAGTAACAAGAAGAGGGTAACAGGATGACAGTAACAAGAGGAGGGTAACAGGATGACAGCAACAAGAGGAGGGTAACAGGATGACAGCAACAAGAGGAGGGTAACAGGATGACAGCAACAGGAGGGTAACAGGATGACAGCAACAGGAGGGTAACAGGATGACAGCAACAGGAGGAGGGTAACAGGATGACAGCTACAAGAGGAGGGTAACAGGATGACAGCAACAGGAGGAGGGTAACAGGATGACAGCAACAAAAGAGGGTAACAGGATGACAGCAACAGGAGGGTAACAGGATGACAGCAACAAGAGGAGGGTAACAGGATGACAGCAACAGGAGGAGGGTAACAGGATGACAGCAACAGGAGGGTAACAGGATGACAGCAACAGGAGGAGGGTAACAGGATGACAGCAACAAGAGGAGGGTAACAGGATGACAGCAACAAGAGGAGGGTAACAGGATGACAGCAACAGGAGGGTAACAGGATGACAGCAACAGGAGGATGGTAACAGGATGACAGCAACAAGAGGAGGGTAACAGGATGACAGCAACAGGAGGAGGGTAACAGGATGACAGCAACAGGAGGAGGGTAACAGGATGACAGCAACAGGAGGAGGGTAACAGGATGACAGCAACAGGAGGAGGGTAACAGGATGACAGCAACAAGAGGAGGGTAACAGGATGACAGCAACAGAGGAGGGTAACAGGATGACAGCAACAGGAGGAGGGTAACAGGATGACAGCAACAAGAGGAGGGTAACAGGATGACAGCAACAAGAGGAGGGTAACAGGATGACAGCAACAAGAGGAGGGTAACAGGATGACAGCAACAGGAGGAGGGTAACAGGATGACAGCAACAAGAGGAGGGTAACAGGATGACAGCAACAAGAGGAGGGTAAGAGGATGACAGCAACAGGAGGAGGGTAACAGGATGACAGCAAAAAGAGGAGGGTAACAGGATGACAGCAACAGGAGGAGGGTAACAGGATGACAGCAAAAAGAGGAGGGTAACAGGATGACAGCAACAAGAGGAGGGTAACAGGATGACAGCAACAAGAGGAGGGTAACAGGATGACAGCAACAGGAGGAGGGTAACAGGATGACAGCAACAAGAGGAGGGTAACAGGATGACAGCAACAGGAGGAGGGTAACAGGATGACAGCAACAGGAGGAGGGTAACAGGATGACAGCAACAGGAGGAGGGTAACGGTGAGGGAAAATAGAGGGCGAGGAGGAAATGATGGAGGAAAGCTTTGACTCTCATCCTCTACAGTCATCTATACAACATCCTTCCTTCCTTCCTTCCTTCCTTGGGTGTCCCTCTCTCCCCTCATTCACTTTTCTTCCTCTCACTCTCATTCATTACTTCCCTTCCCTCCCTCCCTGACTACCAAACTATACACTCTCCCTCCCTCCCCCCCCCTCCCTTTCTTCCCTCCCTTCCAAAGTAATAAGATCATTTTTTCATACCTCTGTGTGTCCCTCCCCTTCCCTTTCTCGTTAACCCCCCCTCCTACCTTCATTAACCCCCCCCCCCTCCTTTCCTCCGTCCAATACCCACCCCTCTCTTCCCCCCTTCCTTCTACCCTCTTTAACCACATACCTACCCCACTTTCCTCCACCCTCCACTACCCACCTCTCTCCCTTCCCCTTACCTCCTACCTTCTTAACCCCACAACTTCCCTCCCTCCCTCCCTCCCTCCGTCCCTCCCTCCTACCATCGTTAACTCCACACCTTCCCTCCGTCCCTCCACTACCCCCTACCCCTCTCCCTCCCTCCCTCCCATCTACCATTGTTTCTCCACACTTTTCCTCTTACCGTCGTTAACCTCACACCTTCACCTCTCATTCTCACCCTTCCTCCCTCCATCCCTCCACACCTCCCAGGCAGCAAGGGTTGTCGTGTGCCGCTGTGACTGAGTTACTTGCTGGCTCCACAAAGCTAAGACAAATTACCCAATCGAGTTTCACGGTGTTGGGGTGAGGTATTCACATTGTAGTCTTTTTTCCTCAGGTGCTTTAAAATTTGGTGGATGAGATTGATAGTCTGTGAGGAGACCTTGACTACGTCGCTATCCTGGGGTTAATAATATTGAGGCAATATATTTATTTTTTTTATCAGATTTAAGTAGAAGAAGGATTATTATTATTATTATTATTATTATTATTATTATTATTATTATTATTATTATTAATTTTGCTGTAGTTGTTACAACCATCATAATTATTTATATTACTATTAGCATTATTATTTGAACAGTTAAAATCATAATCATCGTCACCATCAACCATTCCTCTCTCAAGACTCATTCCCGTAATCAATAAAAAATTCTCAAGAGCATATTAGCACTGAGCTCACACCATCACACGCTCTCTGTTTACTCTTCGTTAAAAGCAAACTTAAAAGCCTACCAAAGTTCAGAGACGAACTAATTTATCTTTTTTCGCTGTGTTTCATCACGAAAATAATATCTAAGGCTGTAGTCGTTCACATATTTCGCTATGGTGTTGATTGATGGCGGTGTGCTGAATACAAACACTTTTTCGTCTTACCTCCTGGTCAATATGTGGTGAGGCGGTGGAGGGTAAAGGAATAGTAGTGGGCAGGGGAGGGGTGGTGGGTAAGTGAGAAGTGGAGGGTAAGTGTGGGGTAGAGGATAGGGAAAGTAGTGGGGAGTAGGTGAGGGTTGGAGGGTAGGAAATGGGTGGAAGGTAAGTGAGGCTTTTTTTTGGGGGGGGGGGGTGTAGAGAAAGGAGTTAGGAGGTGGGGCAAGGAAGCTAGAGTTCAGAAATTGAAGAAATTTATGAGGATGTAGGAGAGGTCGGGCTGACCGCCTAGCTAAGCTATAATAGCGTGTTTGGGTTGTGTCATGGTTTAGTTATTGTCTGTCGACACAGGCACTAGACAGCCTGCCAAATCCCATATATGGGTGGTTTGAAGGCCTTATTTAATATTCCGCCGACCCTACTGGCGGATGTTGGTCTAGGGAGGTTGTCTATCGCCTGGCCGTATAGATCGGGGGTGGTAATGGACCTTTTGAGATTTGGTAACTTTTGGGGAACCATGTATGGTTGTTGCCGTTATCTGGTGGGAGTCTTTGAAGGAGTTCTTGCTATGATCGTTCTATCTTTTGCCAGACTTTGCTGGCCAGGGTTTGCAGCTGCTGGTGGAGAGTAGGTGAGGAATAGAGGGTAGATGAAGGGTGGAGGGTAGGTAAGGAGGTGAAGGGTAGGGGAGGGGTGGAGGGTAGGTGAGCGTTATTTTTTTTTGTAGAGAAAGGAGGGGTGAAAGAAGATTAGAGGTGGGGGAAGGAAGTTATAGTTCGGAAATTGAAGAAATTTAGGAGGAGGTAAGAGAGGGCGGGATGACCGCCTAGCTAAGCTAATGGTGTGTTGGGGTTGTCATGGGTTAGTTATTGTCTGTCGGTACAGGCAGGAGAAGGTGAGGGCTGGAGAGTAGTGTAGGGGTGGAGGGTAGGTGAGGCGACTTAGGGTAGGTGAGGCAGGGGAGGGAAGGAGTGAGGGATAGAGGAAGGATGGAGGAGAGGTGAGGGGTGGAAGGAGGGTGCTTAAGACAACATATGAAATATGTACAGAACATGTACAGTATAGTCACCTCAAGGAGTCCATGTCTACTGAATGAATCAGTATATAAATTAAAGTAGATAATGCAACTCCAGCTGTGTTGAGATCCTCGACTACCTGTATATACTGTACATTGGCCAGTGAACATTCTTGCTTATAATGTCCTTTATCTGTGGAAGTTATACATATTTCCTCTAAAACATCTCGTTCTGAATGTATCACACACACACACACACAACATCCTTGACCACCGAAGGGTCAAGACATACCTGGCGCACCTCTGGGAGGAGCCAGGTCAACTGTTAAGTTGGCCCATACCAACTCCCTCCCATGAACCTTCCTCCCCACCGGAACATCAACAAGTTCTTGCCAGAAGTTACAATTTCATTAAGGAAAGGAATGGAACCAGTGTTGAACAGAGGTGAACAGTGGTGAACAGTGCTTAAGTCAGTGAGAACAACTCAACAGTCGTAACAGCCGAGTCGTAACCAAGTTAAACTTCACCAGCAATGTGTTAATCCGTCTACGATAGGAAGGCCTGGGACCAGACCTCACTCATATAACACCATCTGTGAGGGAATTACTACACCACGTGAGGTCCCTCATAGCACCTTCTGTGGGGGAATGACTACACCACGTGAGGTCCCCCATAACACCATCTGTGAGGAAGTTACTACACCACGTGAGGCCCCTTACAACGCCATCTGTGAGAGAATTACTACACCACGTCAGGCCCCTCATAACACCATCTGTGAGGGAATTACTACACCACGTGAGGTCCCTCATAACACCATCTGTGAGGGAATTACTACACCACGTGAGGCCCCTCATAACACCAATGGTGAGGGAATTACTACACCACGTGAGGTCCCTCATAACACCATCTGTGAGGGAATTACTACACCACGTGAGATCCCTCATAACACCATCTGTGAGGGAATTACTACACCACATGAGGTCCCTCCTAGCACCATCTGGGAGGGAGTTACTACACTACGTGTTTGCTGTTCAACACCTACATTAATCTGTATGTTCACTGTATGTTCCTTTACCTTTCTCTAATGAAGCTTTTGTTAAACCACCAATGTATGTAAAAAGTCATTTATGTCCAATGTATATTTTCAGCCTTCGGGCTGCAGAACTTTTTCACTAAATCGTTAATTATTATTATTATTATTATTATTATTATTATTATTATTATTATTACACACACACACACACGCCGCGCACGCGCTCTCTCTCTCTCTCTTTCTCTAAATGAAGATGACAGGTAATTGAAATTATCCGGGCAGAATGTCATTCATAATACATATGTAACTTATGTCCTGATCATTATGACAACACAGTAATATTAAATTGGTGTCAATAATATGTTTATAATAGTATCGATTTTACATAAAAATATATTTAACATCAAAAGACTTATTTATCAATTGAAAAGCGCGATAAAAGCCCCGATGCACGAGATACAACAAACAAATATTGAACTACGGTCCAAGTGACACCTTATCGTCCACCTCCATCAGCCAGCGGCTACTTCACTCCATGTTTTTACTAAAATGTTTGATCACGTCTATTATTGTGAATTTTCACGTTTCATTGTGTTGCTCTGACCCCTTACTCACGAGTCGCAGACGGTGGGGGCTCAGAGCAGTTCACTCAGCTCGTCCCTAACCATCAACCCGCCACCAGCGTCGGTGGAGTGAGGGGCGCGATAATAATTATAATGAATGAGTCCATTGAGTCTGGTATTTTGTTTGTGTAGTGTGCAATGAATAGCATCTACCATGAAACTATTAAAATGGCACCTTACCAGTTGTTAATTCTAAGAAATAAAGTGCTTACAAGACCAGGAAGGTCAACAGCCGGAGTTAATATCTAAATTGATTGATTGGATATAATCTAACCCGCAAGAGTTCAATCTAACACACTTTTGTTGTAATAAATGTTTTATCAGATGTTAAATTCTGCTCATATTCGTCATTTTTCTTCTCAATCTATATTTTTGTTCTTCTAAGTTAATACATTATCAAACAGCCAACTTGGAGGGCATACGAGTATACTGTGTCTCAGAGCATCATCATACAAGATCGGAATCCACACTTCCACCTTGGCTCCCTGACGTCGTCAATGTGCAGATGGTTGTTACAAATTAAAAAAAAAAGTTATTTTAGACTATTAATGAGCATTTACTTCTTGGTCACATAAATATTCATTAAGATATGGCGCCCTATTATTGAACGTAATCATGCTTAACAGTAAACATAGGTCACCGAGACGTCAACATATAAAACCTTGTATAATATTGTCGCAAAAATAAGCTTATAGTTACTTTTCTCCTTTAAATCATTAAAAAAATAATGTGTAGAAACTGACTGAGCAGAAACACATCATACCTGCCATCTTGCCAAAATCTATGAAAATTAATTCTTCAGGCCTGAAGGACCGTTACGGCCAGTAGGTAGACGGCACAGTTTAAACTGACCCTGTTTTAAGTACATAATGGGCAGTCTTTCCGACACAGCACTCGACCACCTTCACTTTATCCAACTGTACTCAAAGAAGCTGGGTGAACTAAGGGTGTCCCGAGGGTGAACCAGCGACCTATTGAAAAGCTTCAAGAGAGTTTGTCTAACCAGAAACTTATTTAATGTAAACGTCCCAGGAGTGATAACTATAATTTTCCACCGGCAAATGTATGTTTTCTGCTCATGGGCAGAAAACAAGGTCAACAGATTAAAGAGGATGTAGCCATGTGATTCCAAATTCTAATAAAAAAATAATAATAATAATTTTTCGTCTTTGGATGTGACCCTGAAAATTGAAGAGCCTATGGTGAACAAGACAATCTTGGGGAACAATTCGTGCCTGCCAGGAAATCCCATACTATATGACGAGATATTTTATTTGAAAACCAAAAAACTACATTCAAGTAGGAATATTATGCTGTCTTCATATAACTACCAGCACATGGGAGAGGAAGGTCATAACAAACTGGAGATGTCTTAAAGTAAGAACCATATAACGAAGAGACGCTCTCCTCATTCCAAGAAAGATCACCAAGATCTGACTAAATCCAGATTCAGTCTCGTAATGTAAAAAGTACAATGAAAAATAACTTTTAAATATTGTGATACACTCTCGACCCGATCTTTGGTAATCACAGGAAACACTGGAAAATATGCCAGTTCTAAGAGGAGGATGATGCTGGAATGGAAAATGACTCAAATGATCAGGTAATAATGGCGTAAAGGAATTCAAAGATCCAGAAGTTCATTGAGTTAAGGATATACACAAGTCGCTATCTAGAAAATCACTAGATCCAGAAAATTTCCCAAGTGATCCCGATCTTCAACACGGGAAGTAATGGCGACTACTCAATTAACGGAGACGTAAGACTCCCGAGCAAATACAGAAGCAATGACATTTGATATATTTAAAACCGACTTGGACATACCTGAAGTGTGATTAGTTGTGATGTGTTACGGTCCCCCGAGGAGCTGTAACTTTCGCCTACCTGGAAACAAAATCTGATTAGCTTTCCATCCCGATTCACTCCTATAATTTTTTTTAATCATTTTGTAAAGGTTAAAGAGAAATTCGACGCTTATATCTGGATTACATATTGGCAGAATCTCAATGATGTTTTTGTTTTAAAGAAAAAATGTTTGTTAGGTGGGAAAGGATTAAGTAATGCCTATGAAATTACATTAATGACCAACCTATGACAATTCATGAAGATGGGTTCTGTGTGGCCCTACAGAAGTAACTTTATAAGTGTTCTTACGAAACAACAACAGTTTGTGGGGTTACAGCGACTGGCAACAGAAACCAACCAAACCTAACTAAATCACAAGATAAGTAAGATCATTAAGTTTGGTTTAGTTGGTTCATATGTCTGTCATCATTAGTGGTTAAGAACTTCAGCTTTACTGAGTGAGTTTTGTTGGCAAGATTATAAAGGAAAACTGCATAGATTTCATAATCCTACTTTTTTCTTTCTCTCCTATTTAATAAGCATCTATGCATTACAACAAATGCATCCAAAAATATTCAACCCCCAAGAAAAAAAAAGTGGGACCCACTCCTTAACCTTTACCAACAATTGTACTCTTCAACTAACAGGAACAACCATTATATTAACAATGGTTTTAGTTAGCATCAAAAATAAATGCAGTTACTTATCCATTACGTCATAATAAGCAGTACTCACCTTAACCTGGTGGTAGAAGAAGCCTTGGCATCACCCTTCATGCCTTGAGCCAAGGACAATCCTGCCTGAAACAACATTCATGAATGGGGCCACATTTTTGTTTTAATAATTTGATTATATACAGCCTCCTTGATATTTAAACCAAAATTATATAAACAGTAGCACAAGAGATGGTGGATGTATAGATGTGTGGGTACCAAGATATGTGAACACTCCTGACGGCAGGACTCTGTTACCATTCATTGTACCATTTATTCACATGTCTGTATTACTACATATTATTATAGCATGTCTGATATCTATGCTTATGTCTAATGCCTATGGTCACTTACTATGTCCCGATATACTATGTCTGTACCGCGATAGTCGAGTAATTAGAAGACCTCATTGATTGTCCTAGTGATGTCTAGCAACTCTCCTTGCCCAGCTAGACAACTCCCCTCAGATCAGCCTCGGCCTACGCACGGCCCGGGGTCCCTAGTTCCCGCTTCTGTATCGGTCGGCTATCACGCCAAGTCTTGTACCACTTATTGAATATATCTACTGCTCGTGCTCTGGAGTTTGAAGAACCTTGTCTAGGATTGCATCCACCACAGTGGATACTTACATCCCTCAACAAGGATCAGTACAGCTCCGTGAGCTCCCTGATATAACTTGACAAAGCAAAGTACAAGAAGTTATAATGGCCAGAACCCCAAAGAGTAACTCACTCACAAACCTACACTGACAATTTTCCAATGGTGTGATTCTTATTTGTTTAATTAGGAATATTTTTCTACAACATTTTCTCTAAAACAAGTGATGCCAAATGGTGATGAATATCACATCCGCATCCACGGAACATACACAAAAGTTTCACATCTGCACCCGCATTTAGAAGATGCAGATGTTGCTGTTTTGTAGAGTTTAAGACTTTAATAATATAAATATTTATATAATATATACCATAATATTTTATCTCACACAGGAAGACACCTGGATAACAACACCCGTGGTTCGCAAGGTCACAGGGACCAGATTTCAGCACCGATATATTTATGTTTTCTCGTTCAGTCTATCTGACCTATTCTTCTAAGCAGGGTTGGAGAGGGGAAGGTGGTAGAGAAGGGGAAGAGGGGGTTAGGGATGAATGATCAACAGGATGAGAGCAGCAATATGCACATCTTCTCATGTATTGCACAACTCTCTCGCTCTCTCCTATGTCTGATAGCTTGAAATTTGACCATTAAAAACGGGGTTTAAAAGTCATGCTTTTAAAAAACATGTTGAGAAATTATTCACGTAATATTAAGCTAAGTTAGCTAGAATAAGAGAGAGAGAGAGAGAGAGAGAGAGAGAGAGAGAGAGAGAGAGAGAGGTGATTCCCGAATATGTTAAGAGTGTTCTTGTTTGTCTCAGCCATACCTTGAGACCTGAGTAATTGTCATGCTACAGCAGAATATTACGACAGTGAAAAATGATCTTCTCAGTTTAACCACACAGGGGAAACGTTGTAAGGCCCACTACGTTTTTTAAAAAGAATCGTCTCTATAAACAATTTCATAACTATTATTTTTTTACATAAAATTACTATGTAAAAGAACCTAAAATAATGTAAGAAATTAGTTTTGAAGAGACCTATTTCAAAATATCAGCAGAAATCAGAATAAACACACTATAAATTGGGAAGCCCTGCCTACAGCAGCATGATGTCATAAGCCTAGCCAGGTGCACTCGTGTACAATAATCAGAAAAATAGAAAATAAACCATGAACTAAAAATTTTTGCCCTCAGTATTTATTTCAAATTCAACTTAATACCCTAATTCCATCAATTACCGAAAAGAAAAGCCAAAATACTCATGGCCAAGAGGGAGCTCAGGATTTGACCAGATAATCACCAGTGGGCCTAGGGCCTCGTCTGTGCAAAGTCCTCTGGGTGTCGATGTGTATGTTCATCACTGCCAGTGAGAGCTAAGAGTCATCCCAATTGTAAGTACGATCCCTAAATCAATACCAAGTGTTAGTTAAAGAGTGGAGTAGGATAAATAGTTAAAGTACAGTATACCATAACTGCAAGCCAAATGAATGAACCCGCTCCAGCAAGCACGGCCGTGTGTGTTCAACACAAACCCTGTTTTGTTTTTGTTTTGTTTTTTGTATGGGGAACAGCCCACAGGAACAGGTCGTCGACCCACAGCGGTGCCTGTGGGGCAAAAATATATGATTTAAGATATTAAAAATTACAGGAGAAAAAAAGTATGTTAATCCACACCACGGAGATGGCGGAAAACCAGCTTTTTGAAGTGAGGCAGATTGTAAGAAGATGGAAACACAAAAGAAGGCACAGCATTCCATAGTTTGTTTGTTTGAGGAAAGAAGGATGTACTATAACAGGTTATTCAAGCGTGACCGACCGCCTTGCCGGCGGTACAAAGGAGGACAAAGCCACCGAACATTGCCCGTTAAAGTACCTGTAAAAGAGAGTGGAGCAATATTGCAGCGAAGACAAAGGGAAGAGATATTATTGACTAAAGAAGAAGAGTTAATAAAACGAAATGCCTTTGGTTCTACCCTATCTAACAGTTGGACAGAGGAAGAGCCACCCCAGATATGAGAGCAGTATTCTAAGTTAGGGCGAATGAATCCCTTATAAACCTGCAGCAGCTGCTCAGGAGTGAAGTAGCTACGGCATCTGTAAAACATTCCCAGCTTTTGGGAGGCAGCTTTAGCAATGTTGTGAATGTGTGGGTTCCATGAAAAATTAGATCATACTGCCTACCAAAGCTGTGAATCCGTCTTCCATTCGTACCTAAACACAGGCGCTGAACCGAAACTAACGGTCTGACAGCGGAGTGGGCCACTCTTATTCAACCTCAGAATTAAGGATAATCTTACAAGACGTTATTAGTTTAACAAGCCATGATCAGCTCGGCCTGTTGGGACGCCGTGTTGTTTAACTCATACAACCACACCAATAGCCATATACAAAATACTTAGCCACATAAACAAAACCTTCTGAACCTTTTTTAATAACTCCTCTCAATCTACAAACACTATTCACTCCCCCGCCCCTCTTCTTAACCACGGCCTTACTACCCATAACTAGCTACAATCACTGAGTAAACAAGGTCGTCAGAAGATGTCATTCTCTTGGGGGGCAGCTCACGTAATTTACTCTCACGCCTAAACACACATGATCTCGTTTCTATGCAAAGTCTGTGACTGAGGGGGAGAGGAGGTGAGGGAAGGTGAGGGGACGGAGGTAAGAGGTGGGGTTAGCTGGACTAGAGGGAGGATATGAATAGTAAAGGAAAGATTAGAGAAAATATTTGGAGAGGCTAGGGAAGTTTAGGGAATGCTTGGAAAAATTTGGAGAGGTTAAGAAAGTCATAGAAGGCTAGGGAATAGATTATGGGAAGGGAAACGGACTGTGAGAGGATAGAGGTGTAAGAAATGGACAGGGGAAGGAATCGGGGAGCTAGGGGGAGGTTAGGGAGCGAAAAGGGCAAGAAGAAAAGGCTAAGGAAAGATTAGGGAAGGGAGTAGGAAGGCTAAGCACAGGGAAAGGAGGAACTTAGGTGGAAAAGGGGGTAATGAAAGGGGAGGGAGAGAGGGAGTAGGGTGACTAGGCAAAGCGAAGGGGAGGACTAGAGGGGAGAAGGGGAGGGAGAAGGGGAGGGGGGCGGAGGGGAGGGGAGGAGAGGAAGAGGGAGGGAGGGAGGGAGATTGATCTGGTTATCAAAATGGGCGCAGACCACTAATAATACAACAAAGGCATCGATCTCGGACACAATTAGGTTAGGTTAGGTTAGGTTAGGTGATTATGGTAACTTAGGTATTGGGTCAATGTGCGGATCCGGAAATTACCTTGTCTCGTGTTGGAGATAAGGAGAGACTGAGGCTGGCGAGATTCTACCCAAGATGGTGGCAGTGTGGTGGAGGTAGACACTGGGATATGCTCTCTCTCTCTCTCTCTCTCTCTCTCTCTCTCTCTCTCTCTTACACACGTTTCCTAGTACATCTTTACAGAATTTGAGTGATATATAGACTTCATTAACCTTATATCTTAGGAGACGATAGGACGAACCCTTACCTGTGTGACGTCAGAGCGCCAGGTGTTTACTTACGATTATTAGCGGTGTCTGAATCCTCATTGATGTCTGAGATAATGAACAGTCCTGGATTCTCTCTCTCTCTCTCTCTCTCTCTCTCTCTCTCTCATCCGCTCTTTCTGTCTGTCGGTTTGTCTGTCTATCCCTCTTTCAATCACTCTCTATCTCTCTCACCATTAAGTCTCTTACATTCTCTCAATTATCTCCTCATTACATCTCTCACTCACTCTATCTCTCTCTGTCACTATAACGTCTCTCGGGCTTAGGATGGCTGGTAACGCTCACCTACTTCTCCCTTTAAGACAAGAGGAGAGAGAGGCTCCCTCACTTCCTCTTACCGTACGTGTAGCTAAGACGCTGAGAAAGGTTCCATCTAAAATTAATTCAGTGACCATACATAGAGGAGTGCGTATCCTCCCCCCCCCCCTCTCTCTCTCTCTCTCTCTCCCTAACCCGATAAATATTAGAACATTAAAAACACACACACAAGAACCAGACACACAGACACACAATCAGAGTTAAAGATTAATACACACACAGTATAATATCAGTGTCTAATAAGCAATACAACGAAGCTCTCCAGATCTCTTGTAATCCAACGAGGAACTTCTGAACACCATTAAGCATCTATTACGGTGGTTGAGTGGTTACAGCTCTCGATTTTTGTTCTAGCGGTCGTTAGTTTGATCTCAAGGTACCCTAGTCCACCCAGCTGTAAATGGGTACGTAACTTTACAAGATGGAGAAGTGAAGATGGTTGAGTGGAATACCGGGCACAATGAGTCTTTGTGTATCGAAGACTTCGTATGCAGTGTACTGTATCCACACTGCCTGTAACGGGCTTCTGGCTGACGTGAGTGATTTTATTCATGTATTTATCTTAATTTAATGGATAATTAATTTAGATATTGGAAAGGCTTTTAATCTTTTTCCCCTTTTTTTTGGGAGGGGGATGGTTATTAATTAATTTAGGAGGAGAAGGAAAATTTTATTCATTTATTATTATTTTTTTTTTAGTGGGGGTTGAGAGTGAAGGAGGGATGGGACTTGATGTGTTTTGAAGAAGAGGAGATTAAAGCTGATCTTCCTCCCCAATCTCCCGGGTGTTTGGGGAGGAGAGGGAAGTATATCCCCTCCCATATAACTCAAGGAACCCCACCGCCTCTGTCAGTGTATCCGGAATGGAATGAGAAGACATACTCCCCACATTCCTCTTACACTCCTCAAGTTCCCTCTCGACTTCCCAGTTCCCCCTCCACTCCCCCAGTTCCCCCTGCAATCTTCTAGTTCCCACTCCACTCCCCACGTTTTCTCTTCACTCCCCACGTTCCTCTCCACTTCCCAGCTTCCCCTTCCCTTCCACAAGTTCTCCTCATCTCCCCAAGGTCCCTCTCCACTTTTCAAGTTCCCACTCCACTCTAAGTTTCCCCTAAGCTCCCTTCTGCTCAAGTTCACATTCTACTCCTCACGTTCCCTCTCCTCTCCCCAAGTTCCCTCGCCACTCCCCAACATTCCCCTCCGCTCCTTTAGTTCCCCCTCCTTCTCCCCATGTTCCCCCTCCACTTTCCAAACTCACCCTCCACTCTCCCAATTCCTCCACCTCCTCTCCGTTAGTCTCACCTCTACTGCCAAACCCCTCCCCCCACCCTCCATGCTCTCCCACCCTCCCCCCCAGTTTCCCCTCCACTCCCCAAGCTCCCCTACCACTCCTCGAACTCCCCCTCCCCACCTACTCCCCGAAGTACAAGAGAGGAAGGAGGGAAGGCAGCACTCATAGGCTTACTGGTAATTTTATATTCAGGATTAGGTACAGTCACAGACAGACCCTGTATTATGTTTCCCTGTTCACTGACGGGTGGTATAACGCTGTGGTGGTATATCTTGCCAGTATATCAACATACCTCCGACAAATCGTGACTGTGAAAGGCAACACAATGTTAACCCATACTCAGAAAGGAACATCCTCCTCCCGAGAAGGTAGTAATCAGCCAGGTCAAGGAATATAAACACTGACTAACGCAGCCAAAAGCCAATCACACAGTGTTTCGCGGGTGATTAGGGATTGGGCTTGAGTCTTATTTGTCCCGAAGCTAATCTGAGTTAACCTAATCACTAAAGGACTAACGCTACAGTCTTAATGGGTGACGCCGTTCTCTCGTAGGCTTACTGCCAATTTTATTTTTAGGCCTAGGTACTCCTACAACAGATCTCTTTCCTACTAGCCACGCCCTAGCTTAATAATATACATATACGTACATATTTTACTATACAAAGATCCGTTTTCATGTATGGACCAAGACGCCATCTTTATTTACATCATATTGGTTACATTATATCGCCGTATCTAAATGAAGGATATTAATTAAATTTTGATATATTTTAGTTCTAACTATCCGAAAAAAGATAAAAAGCGAAGATAATTCAGAGAAACAGATGCATTTCCTTCTTTTATAAGAGACAACGCACCTGTGACGCCATAACACATCTGTGATGTCATACCACATCTATGACGTCATAGCACATCTGTGACATCATAACACACCTGTGACGTCACAACAAAAGAGATGTTCATTTGTCTATAAAAATGCTCGGAAGGTAAACATTGTTTTAAACTAGCATATAAAAAACACCTTCTTTCCTGGGAATTATAATATCAATTTAACTGTATCAAACAATAATAAAAGTAACCAAAGAATTTTTACTGTTGAACGCATTATATTCCACCTAAAATAAAAAAATAGATAAAATAATTCCCTCATGCACAGAAATTATACATCAATCAGATAGAGGTGGTTAGGTTAGGTTAGATAAGATTACGTTCAGTTAGGTTTGGTAAGCTTCAGTTAGGTTTAGGTTAGGTTTAGGTTATGTTACAAGGAAAGTTTCAGTATCGTTTTAAAAACACTATTAAGGGTAAAACAATGGCTGTCACAAACCCCTTAACTTTACCAACAAACTCTGAATAAAAGTTGACGTCCGGTGTGACACTGTAATAAAAGGTTTTTGGGGATACAATTCTCTCTCTCTCTCTCTCTCTCTCTCTCTCTCTCTCTCTCTCTTTCTTTCTTTGCATGTGTGTGTTTCTCTTTTTCTATGTTGGTCCGTCCGAAATCAATCAATCAATCACTATATCTCTCTATCTATCTGTCTATCTATCTGACTGTCTGTCTGTCTGGCAGCTTTGTCTCTCTCTCTTTCTGTCTTTTTGTCTGTTTCTGTCTATTGTTCTGTGTATGTGTGTGTGTGTGTGTGTGTGTGTGTGTGTGTGTGTGTGTGTGTGTGCGTTCGTGTCTCACTCTCTCTCTCCTTCTATGTTTGTCTGTCTATTCATTTCAGACTCACAATAGAGTACACCTATTTACGGCAGTCATGGAGAGTGTAAGAGGAAGGACAGTATTGCTTTGCTGGAGGGCGGAAGAGAGAGAGAAACAATATTGTAAACACTTGGGGAACATATGGCAGAGATGTACACACGCACACACACGCACACACACAAGAGCATAACAGTAAAAGATAATTTTAAAAATCTTGAAAGAATTAAGTGTCAACGAGGATGAGAATAAGGTTGATAGTGCCAAAATGGAGACGATAGTGCCAATATGGAGAGACGATAGTGCCAATATGGAGAGACGATAGTGCCAAAATGGAGATGATAGTGCCAATATGCAGAAACGATAGTGCCAATATGAAGAGACGATAGTGCCAAAATGGAGATGATAGTGCCAATATGGAGAGACGATAGTACCAATATGAAGAGACGATAGTGCCAATATGAAGAGGCGATAGTGCCAAAATGGAGACGATAGTGCCAATATGGAGAGATAAGGTGAGATACAGTTGATCCTATGAGGTATTTTTAGATCCTGTTGCTAAGTCCGGGTACTGAAGATGGTAAAGAGAAGGTGCTGAATGAAAGGAATAAGAGAAAAACAGTAATGGAAGTATAACGAGAAGAGAATAAGTAAAAAAGTGAAGAGGAAGAATAATTAAAAGTGGTGGAGATAGTAACAGAAGAGAGGAAAAGAGAAAAATACATTTTCAACCCCAGAAACTGACTACAAAATACGAAATACCAATAAAGAGAAAAAAAGAAAAGAAAATACAAACAAGTAACGAAAAGAATACTGAAAAAAGAAATATAGAAATAAATAGAATAAAAAATGAACCGGATTTTTTTTTTTTTTTTTTAACATAATATTGATGGAGACAGTTTTCACCATACAGACGTCTTGGGGCCAGGTTGTGGGGTCAGGAAACACATCAACAAGATTTACAATATGATGCAACACAAGATCCTGCCCCGAAGTTTCTCTCTCTGTCAGTCTAGTACCATATTGGTTGTGTGAAGTGGAACACCATCCAGTATGAACCTGACCTAACGTAACGTAATCGAAACTTACCTAATCTAACAATCTAACTTAACCTAACCAAATCTAAACTAACCTAACCTAAACTAATCTAATCTAATTCAATCTAAATTAACCTAATTCAACCTAACGCAACCTAACCAAACAAAACCTAACCTAACCAAACCAAACTTATCATACCCTAACCTAAACTAAACTAATCTAACCAAACCAAACCAAATCTAACCTACTCTTAAATATGAGGTGTACAGAGAACTAGTGGCCAGACGTCAAAACACACACAAAGTTCACCTTCAGCGAAGAGTTAGATGAATCCAACAAGACCTTCTTATTCTCTTACTGCCAGGTGAAGCACTACCCAAACACGAGACTTGCTACTCCTGGTTTTATTTTCGGCGACAAACCACAAGCAATTATAGCCACAACAACAAAACAACAACAACAACAACAACAACAAAATACAACAACAACAACAGCAAAAACAAAACAAGTACTACTATTGCTATTACTTTTTAACATGACCTCCAGCCTACCCCTCTAGCCACACCACCGCCATCGTTTTATTACCTAAATATTAAATATCCTGATACAAAAGTGGCTACCCTAGCTGTGTTGAGTTAGTTAAGCCGCATTTCTATATGCGGCATTCACTGACTGTTACCGTGTAATCAATATCTGCGACAGTTGTCGGATTTGGGGCCGAAGGTCTCATTCCATGGGACAAAGCAATGCAGACCGAATGCGGTAGTAGTGGTTATAGTAGTACAGTGATAGTAGTAGTACAGTAATAGTAGTAGTACAGTAGTAGTAGTAGTAAAGTAGTAGTAGTAGTAGTAATTAGTAGCAGTAGTAGTAACACTTCCCAGTTTTTATATCATCGCCACATTAATGAATGCGAAAAACAAAAACAGATAAACACCAATGACTGTGTGGGCCACTAATTGCAACTCATATTTCATCTGAGATTTTTTTTCTTTCATAAATAATCGAGAACCGTAACACTGTAATGACATAGGATGGTCTGTCTGTCTGTCTGCCTGTCTGTCTGTCTGCCTGTCTGTCTGCCTGTCTGTCACTTTGCCTGTCTGTCTGTGATTACGGGTACTATTTATTTGTGAATAATATGAATGTTTACATGTGTGTGTGTGTGTGTGTGTGCGCGCACACTATAGAGGGTGGTGAAATGCGTTTACCGTGGCAGCATTGTTTGCTCCCTCTCGCTTTCAGCTGCCGCCACTGGCTAGCCCTCGTGGCGAACAGGGAAGCAACTTGCATAAGTCCTCCCCTGCCAATACACAGCCTCTTTACCATCAAGACTCCTGCTGTGCCTCCTCGTGGCAACACACGGTAACTGGGTGCCTCGTCGGCCCAGGCTGGATCAGCAGGGGATCTCGGAGTAGCAGTGGGCCGCAGAAGGATGGCACACAGGCTCACTGCCATGTGAACACGTCCTGGCGCCTATCAACCACCCCCCCGCCCTTGCGAATTATCCTTGGCAGATATAAGGCTACGGGAGTAAACCCCAAACGAAAAATCTGCCGTGGAGCCCTGCATCAGGCAGACATGCTTACAGAGCTCCAAGAAGACCCCAATGGCAGTGTAGGCATAGAGGTGGCCGCCATGGAAACCCAACGACTACACCGGCGGACCGAAGGCAATGCCTGATGGACAGGCTACTATGGCAAATCCCAACAAACTGGGCTATTGGCAGTCTATTGCAACTCTCCCTCTCCCCAGTAGTTGCAACACTTGCAGCACTGGATCAGGAAAAGGGAGGGCCAAGATGTGTGCTTGCAGCCTATGCTCCTGCCTCACCAAATAAATCAACTCACGTGCAGACATCACCCAGCTCTTCATACCACTCATCATCATCAAACCCCTTATACCCCCAAAAGTCCGATGTCGACGGACGAGTGGCGACAGGGACATGCAGAAATGACTGCCAGGAGTCTCGAGTTACAACTCTGCACATGGGAGGCACAGATAAGATGGTCGTTTATGCAATGGGATCAAGGCAACAGTGCAATCTGGTCCTGCTGCGGAGAGAAACCGCATTTATGGAGTTGGCTTTACCATCCGCCTACGCATCCGGCACAGGTTAACTGAAATGCCTATTGGGATCAACGAGTGCCTCATGACGCTTCGAGTCCCACTGAATCACTCACGTTATGCCTTCCTCATCAGTGCATACGCCCCAGCACTGGATGCAGAGAATGACATCAAGGAGGCTTTTTATGCCGACCTCAACAGAGTGCTAACCTCTATCCCCAGACAAGACAAGGTTGTGCTCCTTCGCGACTTCAATGCCAGAGTTGACAGAGATGCTGACATTTGGCAGGAAACCATAGGGAGAAATGGACTAGGCAAACGTAATCCCAATGGCCTACTCCTTCTCAGCAAGTGTGCTGCTCATAACCTCACTATCACCAATACCTTGTTTAGGCAGGCCGACAAGTTTAAGGGATAGTGGTAAACACTAGCATCTCATTGACTACATCATTGTCAGAGAAAGAGATCGCCAAGATATTTTCATCACCCGTGCTACGCGTGGCTCAGACCACTGTGACACTGATCATCGACTTGTCATATCCAAGCTCTCACTTCACGTTGCCCCAAAACGGCAAAGGCAGCAAGCCTCCAGAAGAGGTTTTAATACTAAGCGTCTGGAGGATCCAGCCATAGCACATGCTTTCAGCTCGAGCATGGGCCTTTACTGTAAACAACCCAACAGCAAACAACGTGAATCCCAGTGTCGAATGGGATACTCTTAATATTGTTATTACAATGACCTGCAGAGAGACCCTCGGCCAGTTCAAAAGAATACACCAGGACTGGTTTGATGAAAATGACACGGCAATCAAATTACACATCGATGATAAACGTGCTGCTTTTACTGACTGGCAGAACAACACTCAGTTTCAGACCAAAGCTGATGACTTCCGCAAGAAGAAAGTGGCAACCTAGCGGGAATTTCGCAATCTAAAGAGCGACTGGCTTAAAAATAAAGTATGTGAAGCACAAAAACTTGCAGATCAGCACAAGATGCGTGAATTTTTTCATTTCCACTAAAACATTTTATAGGCGAGTCACTCGCTGCACAGCCCCCCTTCGCTCATCTGACGATAACCGAATAATTAAACACAACGAATGCCTCCTTCAGCGCTGGAAAGAACACTACCATTCATTGTTCAATCGAAACACCGATGTGGATGTCCTGACTACCCAGCAGGCCCCTCAGCATCCAGAGCTGACCCACCTCAGATATCCTCCATCCATGGATGAGGTAGCTACTGCCATTAAACATATGAAAAATAACAAAGCCTCAGGGCCTGATGGAATCCCAGCAAAGGTGTATAAAGCAGGAGAATATATTGGAGAAGGAGGAAATCCCCCAAGCTCTTAAAGACGCCTCCATTGTCAATATTTATAAGAACAAGAGAGACTGGTCAGACTGTGGCAACTACCGTGGGATCTCGCTGCTCTCCGTAGCTGGCAAGATTATCGCTCGAGCCCTCCTGAACAGACTTCTTCCTGAGGCGGAAAACTTCCTCCCAGAATCTCAATGTGGTTTTAGACCATCACCTGGCACCACTGACATGATCTTTGCTGCCCGCCAGATACAGGAAAGGGGCAGAGAACAGCTTCGTTACCTGGACATAGATTTCATAGACCTTACCAAGGCCTTCGAGTCGGTCAACAGGGAAGCCCTCTGGTGGACCCTCAGCCGTTTTGGCTGCCCACCAAAATTCATCGCCATTGTGAGGCAACTCCACGATGGCATGAACGGTAGTATTCTGCACAACGATTCCCAGTTTGAGTTCTTCCCCATCCAAACAGGGGTTAAAAAAAGGTGTGTACTGGCACCAACTCTCTTTTCCATCTTCTTGGCTGCGTTTTTGCTCGTGCCAGTGCCAATTTAGCCAGTGGGGTGAACATCGAGTACCGGGTGAAGGGGATCTTTTAACATAAGACGACTCCAGGCAAGAACAAAGGTTTCGGCAGCTTCCATTCCTGAACATCAGTATGCAGACGACTTCACCCTTGTTACTCACACTGAACACGACGTACAGGAGGTCCTGAACACCTATGCAGACGCGTATGCGCACTTCAGCCTTGAGGTGAATGTACTATCATGGACAAAAGTTCGCTCCTTCCCAAACTGAAGCAGTATCGACCCGCACAGCACACCCGCACCAGATAACAATCAGGCTAAGTGAGTTCGGACACTCATTCCCGTGTCTCAGTTTCACTACAAGGAGCGAACTTTTGCCCACGACAGTACTTAAGACTCAGATTCTCTTTGAACCTGCCCCTGGATCAGGCACACCTCCACCATCCATCCAGCTTAATGGTACTACACTCTGTCATATTATGGAATAAAGTATGTTTGTGCTTACCTTTACTCTAAATGTTCTCTTGTTCTTATTGAATTTTGTTTTGTTCTGCTGCAGATGTATATGGATTTATGAGTTGAATTAAACCTTGATTACTGAAGGTGTTTGATATAATACGACACACTCTCTAATGTTGACCACTTTCGGCATCTCGACTCCCACCTCTTCACCACCGTAGACATCGATAAAGAAATTTAACATCGGATCAGATGTGCATCTCATGCCTTAGGCAGACTCCGAAATCGTGTTTTCAGCTATAAGGGGCAGAAATTATCCACAAAGTTGCACGTATATCGAGCAGTGGTCCTGCCCACCCTACTATATGGCAGCGAGACTTCTGTCACATACAGGAGGCGCCTCAGGGCCCTTGAAAACTTTCACCAACGTAGTCTACGTTCCATCCTCCGAGTTCGCTGAGAAGACAAGAGAACAAATGCCAGCATTCTTGATGACACCAACTATAGGAGCATCGAGGCTACTATTATCCATGAACAACTATGTTGGACTGGCCATGTTAACATCATGGACGACAGTAGACTGCCAAAGCAGCTAATTTACAGTCACCTAATGAATAGTAAACGTAACGCTGGCGGGCAACTGAAAAGGTATAAGGATAGTCTTAAGACAAACCTTAAAAAGTGCCAAATCGACACCTCACCTGGGAGTCGATTACTCCACATCGTAACGCTTGGAGGAGCACCACACGAGAAGGTGTCAATACTTTTGAGTTAGCCCGACTGCAAACCGAGGCAGATAAGCGCCAACGACGGAAAGACGCTGCCACCACCCCTCCCACAGTAGATGGAGCCTTCCACCTGTGGAACGAATGCGGACGAAACAGCCGATCTCGTATCGGGCTCTTTAGTCACGTCAAAACTCAATAACCTAAATGACATCCCTAATAACCCATATCATCTTACCATAGCTGGCTGATCGTCATACTCGATACCGAATGACAGCAAAGTAGTAGTACTAGTAGTCTTTTGCGGCATTCACCCATGGAGTCAAGCATCGCTGGGACTACCTGATGCGCACTATCCCTGATATCGGACCCCTCCACCCCCTGGAAGAAGCGATCAGTGTCAATTTCATTCCCAAATTAGTGAAACACCCTCACTTAACCCCAGCAGAAAGATCACTCCTTGCACTACCACCGAGACTGGGAGGAATGGGATTGACCAATCCAGAGGAGATTGCTGCCACCGAACATCAAAACTCAGTTAAGCTCACAGCAGCCCTCACGGACAACATAATAGCTTAGAACGCAACAGAGGAGGTGGATACCAGTGAAGTAAACGAGATTCGAAGGTCCATTTCGACAGAACGACAGCACGGCCAAAGTGATAAGTCGCAGCACCTGTTGCTGCAAGTACAAGAGAATTTGAAAAAAAAGTAGCTATAGTGCAGGAGGTGAGCGCCTCGAACTGGTTAACTACGTTACCGATAAGGGCAAATGGTTTCAGTCTCAAAAAAGATGAAATTACAGATGCCATTGCTCTAAGGCACGGTCGGCCAGTTGAAGGTTTGCCCTCGCAATGCGTGTGTGGCTCTTCCTATGACGTCGATCACGCCATGGTGTGCAAGAAAGGGGGCTTCATATGCATGAGGCATGACGAAGTAAGGGCTCTCTCAGCAAATACGTTGAAGTAAATCTGCCGTGATGTCAGGGTAGAACCGACCCTCCTTCCTTTGGACGGTGAGAATTTCCAACATTGGACTTCAAACACATCCAACAAAGCCCGTGTTGACGTCAGTGCTCGAGGATTCTGGACGCGGGGACAGCGAGCCTCCTTCGACATCAGGATTTTTGATCCCATGGCCGCATGTCACCGTAACTTAGGTCTCGATGCCGCACACAGGAGGAACGAAAACGACAAGATAAGGGCATATGGGGAGAGAATTCGGAACGTTGATCAAGGCAGCTTCACTCCTCTAGTGTTCGCAACCTGTCGTGGGATAGGACCAAGTGCAAGATGCTTCTACGCCAGACTCGCGGAGGTGCTATCCGAGCAGAAGCAGCAGCCCAGAAGTTATGTTATAGACTGGATGAGATATCGATTGTCCTTCTCTCTCCTTAGGTCGGCTTTGCTGTGCCTCAGGGAACGAGAGCATCGGCCCCATACCCGATATTAGTTGCAGATATTGATTATGAGGCAACAGTCACTGAATACCGCATAGATTTGCTGCTCAACTAATTCAACACAGCTAGGATAGCTACTTATGTATTAGGAAATTTAATTTCAAGGAACTAAAATGGCGGTGAAGGTGTGGCTATAGGGGGAGGATTGAGGCCACGTAAAAAAAAAGTAGGAGTAGTAGTAGTGAGTGTGTGTGAAAGTGAGAATCTGTATGCCTTTTTTACACTACAATATTTACACACACCCCACACAGTAAATTTTACATCCCTGTCACCTCCTCACTCAACATGGCTGAGAATTTGCTACGTGTAAATTTTCAGAATCTCAAAAAGATCCAGCGATGACAAATCACTTCTTTTTCGCGTTGATAAATGAATCACCGTCCTTATAGTTCATACTAAACTTAATTTGATTATGAGGAATAACACCCATTATACATTTGTTCCCACCACTGCGAATTAGGTTAGGTTAGGTTAGAGCTTATTATGATTTAGGGCCTATAAGGGTTGGAACAATTTGACGACGCCCTCTTGCCGTCCGAGGGTGAGTTGCTGTCAAGGATAAGTTGCTGCCAAGGATAAGCGCCTATCGAGGCATGAGCTACTTTCGAGGATAAGCTGACGTCGAGGTTGAGCCCCCGTCGAGAATAAGCTCCTGTTGAAGGATCTTTTTACCCCCTCCAGTCCCCCCCCCCCCCGACCCCTTTCTGATCAACCCCACCAAGACCCCCTAACAGGTAATGGTCGGTAGCCACTTAAGCAAATTGGGTTGTAAGGTGAGACATCATTCTCCTCCTTCTCCTTCTCCTCCTCCTCCTCTTCCTCCTCCTTCTCCAACTTAAGAATACTTTACTGATTAAGCGTCTTAATTCTATGTAACTCGAGGTATATTTTAAAACACCGTCAGAAGCTACATACGTGACTAACAATGACTTACTGGCTCATTCGCTCAGTCAATGACGGTGCGGAACCCAAAAATGTGACTGACGCTATTTTACTCATTCACAAAAATCCCCACTCACACATAAATCCTCACATACCCACAGATGGTTAGGTTAGGTTAATTAAAGTTAGGCTGACGTTAAGGTGGTTAATCTTAAGGTGAATAAATTACAGGCGAATCTTATGTTGATGCGACTATGCCTGTGTAAAGGCACAATATTTCTCAGCCCTTTTACAATGTTCACTCATGGGGAAGGTGCATTAGTCATCGTCCTCCTGGGTGACGATTTAAGATAATGCTCTCTAGTCCAAGGCTGAGATACTCGTATATTCTATGTATGTATGTATGTATGTATGTATGTATGTATGTATGTATGTATGTATGTACGTACGTACGTACGTATGTATGTGATAATAATAATAATAATAATAATAATAATAATAATAAATGGTTTATTAATAGAGTTGCAGCCGGTGGATGAAAATATACAAACTTCCATTTGATTTAGACATTATGATATGCATTGAATACATTTACAGGGCTGTACAGTACATAAATCAGGTTTTGTTTATTATTTTAACAATAGATGGGATGGTGCTATTCTTATATCTATCGGTGCGGGCGCTTATGGGGTGAATTTTGTTGTAGTGGCAGACTGCGCGAGGTGGGTGGAGGACTGCCGGTGGCAGGAGGTGGCGATGACGAGGATGGTGTAGTAGTCCACTGCCAAACCTTGCTAGTGCTTGGTGGTGGAGGTCACTGAGGGATGGCATTTCCAGGGTGGAGAGAGCGTTGGTGTAGCCGGAGTAGTCAGCGCCGAGCATGATTCTGCAGGCCCTTTTCTGTACCTTCTCTAGTCGACGTTGTTGGGTGCAGTTGTGAGAAGACGACCAGGCTGGTGACGCATACGTTAGTTTGGGGAGAATAAAGGCGTTGTAGATAGTCCTCAGCTCTGGCGTGGGTGTCCCAAGTGACCTAAGTCGTCGTAGCATGTAGAGACGGTATGAGGCTCCCTTGACTGTGTTATTTACATGGGCCTTCCAGTCCAATTTGTTGTCTATAGTTACACCCAGGAGTTTGGCAGACTGCACTAACTGGAGAGGATGGATACCCACTGTGACTGCTGGAGCTTGCACTGGGGTGGTGGTGGTATCGATGTGCATGATTATGGTTTTGGTGTGGTTGATGGTGACCTTGTTCTCCGCAGTCCATGCCTGTAGCCTGTCCAGGGTGCCTTGTAGCGATGAGTAGTCTGGTGCGGTGTTGTCCACTGTAATCCCCACAGTGCAGTCATCCACGAACTTTCACCTGTGAGGAGTGTCAGATAGAGCGTCGTTAATCAGGATGAGGAAGCACAGTGGTCACATCCTGGTTCCCTGGGGAACACCGCAAGTGAGGTGTTGGAATGTGGAGACAGAACCCTGATACCTCACTGTCTGATGACGTCCACTCAAGAAATCAGTGAGCCATGAGACCAGGTGGGTGGGCAGCCCTAGTGCAATGGCCTTGTTGATAACAGTGCAGTGATCAACAAGGTCAAAAGCCTTCCTGAAGTCAACAAAGGCAACGGCCAGTGATATCTTACGTTTCTGCAGGTTTTTGTGTAGGAAATCCAGAAAACTAACTAAGCAGTGTGATATAGAGGAGGTCCTCATATTGCCAAATTGCTGTGGATCAATTGACAGCTAGATTCTAGCAAATGCCCACTCAAAAACAAAGTCTTCACAGAGTAGACTGGGTATGGGGGTAATGGCAACTGGCCTGAGGTCGTTAGAGGACTGTGGGGTGGTGACCTTGGAGATAGAGGTGACAAATGCGGTTTTCTATTCATTCGGGGATTTGCTTTGTCTGAGGGATGCATTAATAATAGAACAGAGGGGGGTGGCAAGTTCAACTGCAAACCCCTTGTATATTTTGATTGGGAGGTCAATTGGGGTCGTGGAGAGTTTGGATCTAAATTTCAGGAGTTTGTTGGCGATTTCAAATGGTTGAACACTGGGAGGGGGGGGGGGAAGGTAAGTGAGCAGGGAGGAGAGTGAGATCAAGACTGGGTAAGGTATGACATATGGTAGCAAAGTGGTTATAAATTATCTCAGCTGCCTCCTCACTAGGTAAATGTGAGATGAAAGAAAGTGTGGGAGACAGACGGTTGAGACCACAGAGATCTTTTACCTTGGAGTGCCACTGACCGATGCCGACTTCCTTGAGGCCGTGCACTTTCCTGGGATAATAAGACTTCTTGGCTGACTTGATTTCCCTGATGACCTGGTAAAGTACACTTTTGTACCGGCGGTTGTTGGTGTAGTATGTCTTGTTGGGCTGCTCATTTAGTCTTCTGATACGGGGTGTTCTGACCTTACTAGGGGAAAGGTCACGGCAGGGTTAGCTCCGGAGGGATAATTATCAGATATGGCCAGTGATATGTGCGGTCTTGGGTATGAGAGTTTGTTGACCAAACTGGAGTGGTCCACTGAAAAATTGGCGAGGGCCAAGTTAGAAATTGAGAGGCCCACGTTGGAGAACCTGAAATTAAGGAAAGAGCTGGCGAAGTTAAAAGGGAGAGGCTGGACGAGTAAAGCCAGTGTCTGACGAAAAATCAAGCGAGTGGAAAATTGTGAGTAATGGGAAGAAGCACACGAAGGATACGACAACAACGACAACAACAGCTAAGTGTACCAACCTGTTCAGTCCCTTGATAGACGAATTGGACGTTTGTACAGTCAGGGGCAGGGATGACAAGGAAGGTATAAAAACTTTAATTGTTGGTGACTCACAGGTAAGGTACATGGACAGGGCCTTTTGTGGTAAAACCAAAAATAGGATGAGGGTGTGTTTGCCAGGAGCTGGGGTGGGGGATATAGTTGAGAGGATGGACAATATCTTGTCTGGTAATGGGAACAAACCCATTATCTGCCTCAGTGCAGGAGGCAATGATATTGGCCGGTGTAGGAGCGAGGAGCTTCTTGATAAGTTCAAGGCAGCCATAGATCGTATTAGGACTAAGGGAGGGATCCCTATCATATGCGGTGTCCTGCCTAGAAGGAGAGTTGGCAGTGAATGGTTGTCAAGGACAGTTGGTGTTAACGACCGTCTTGCCAGATATTGCAAGTCAATATCAGTCCCATTCATTGACAACTGGGACAACTTCTATGGCAGAAGGGACCTTTATGCTAGGGATGGGGTGCACCTGTCTAGGGATGGAGTAGCAACTCTGGCTGGGGCTCTAGAGGGGGCAGTTCAAAAGATATCGAAGTCTTTAAACTGCTAAGAGAACATATGGCCACGGGGGTGGAAGAGACTGCAGTGGGAGCGGGTAAACAAGGCGAAAGATTACAGGGAAATAGTGTTTGGAATGATGACAAAACTAAATTAGACAGGGAGTTTAAAACTAAACGCGGTAAGGGGAGGACTCAGAACACGACTAACTTAAATGTATACTACGCGAACAGTAGAAGTATGAGAAACAAAATGGATGATATTAAGGCCTTGGTATGTACCGAAGAAATCGATATAATTGCATTCACTGAAACATGGATCAACCTAGACACACGTGAATTACCAGTCGAATACCAAATTGCGGGTTACAAACTGTTCCATACCGATAGGCAGACCAGGAAAGGAGGCGGAGTAGCAATCTATGTTAGGGATAATCTGAAGTGCGAAATAAATAAGGAAATAAAAACTGAGAGGAATACAGAAACAATTTGGATAGAATTAAGCAACGGTCGGGAAAAATTAATCACAGGAGTAATATATAGACCCCCCAATCTTGATAGCGTCAATGAGCGACTTATCTGGGATGAAATGCGCAGGGCTTCCATACACAACAAAGTCTGTATAGTAGGCGACTTTAACCTTGGCCAAATAGATTGGACTGTCCTTACGGGTAACTCAGAATCAGAGGATTTTCTCGAGACGATCCAGGACTGTTTCCTAAGTCAACATATAACCGAACCCACATGGGGTAATAATATACTGGATTTAGTTCTGTCGAACAGAGAAAACCTCATTAGCAATGTCGAGGTAGGGAACGAACTTGCAAACAGCGATCACAAAGAAATTCGATTCCAGTTAGATTTTCAGGGCAGACGTAAGGAAAATTCCACTAAAGTACCAGATTTCAGAAGGGCAACCTTTGACAGTTTAAAGAGGCAGCTGAGAGAGATGGTGTCGCGCTTGGCCGTGAACCCGACAGATGACACTGACCTGATAACGAGATCTGAGATTGCCGAGTTCCATGACAATTTAAATAGGGAGTTACTTAATGCACAAAGGCAGAACATACCATACAAAAAACGCAGATCAGACAACAATGACCCTAAATGGATAAATAATTATTTAAAGAACATCATTGGCCAAAGGAAGGCTATAGGTAGAAGGATAAATCGTGGCGAAATTCACCTCCGGGACTATTATAGGGTATTGGCGAGTAGGGTTAAAACCGAGATAAGGAAAGCAAAGAGGAATAATGAGGTAAGGATAGCAAGGGACGCGAAGACAAACCCCAAAGGATTCTACCAAATGTATCAAACTAAAACACGAGAAAAGATTGGACCAATACGGTCAGACTCCGGCGACCTCACTCATAACGACGGAGAAATGAGCAATAATTTGAATAAATATTTTTCAACAGTTTTCACCACCGAAAATTTAAACATGATACCCGAGGCACCGACTCTATTCAGAGATAGTGAAGAAAACAAATTAAGTGAGATAGTAGTGACTAGTAACGATGTTAGTAAGCAAATAGACAAACTAAAGCCTAATAAGTCACCTGGTCCCGATGAGATATTTGCCAGAGTATTAAAGGAATGTAAGGAAGAGCTTAGTATGCCCTTAGCAAAGTTGTTTAACATGTCCTTAAAAACAGGTGTAGTACCAGAATCCTGGAGGATAGCGAATGTAATACCGATTTTCAAGAAGGGGGATAGATCACTATCCTCGAACTACCGCCCAATCAGTCTAACATCAATAGTAGGCAAATTACTGGAAGCAATCATTTCAAACTCTATTCGAAATCACCTGGAGAAGCACCGATTGATCAATGATTCCCAGCATGGCTTCACAAGCGGACGTTCTTGCCTAACTAATCTATTAACATTCTTTTCATCAGTTTTCGAATAGGTGGACGAGGGGCACAATTATGATGTGGTATATCTCGACTTTAGCAAAGCCTTCGACAGAGTCCCCCACGCAAGACTAATTAGAAAGGTAGAAGCTCATGGCATCAAAGGTGACATCCTTAAATGGATTAGGGCGTGGTTACAGGACAGAAAACAGCGAGTGAGCATTAACGGTACCAAGTCCCATTGGAGCAACGTCACAAGTGGAGTTCCCCAAGGCTCAGTACTTGGGCCATTATTGTTTATTATATACATAAACGACATAGATATCGGCATAGACAGCAACATAAGTAAATTTGCTGATGACACTAAAATAGGACGTGTTATCAAATCTGACGAGGACTCGGCAAAACTACAGGAAGATCTAAACAAATTTTTCGAATGGTCTGAAAAATAGCAGATGAAATTCAACGTCGATAAATGTAAAGTACTCAGTATAGGAGATGTAAACAGGGAAACCAGATACCAGATGAACAACGATGCCATAGAGAAATCCGACTGCGAGAGAGATTTAGGAGTAATGATAAGTAGGAACCTTAAGCCAAGTAAACAATGTGTTTTTGCTCGTAACAAGGCTAATAAAGTACTTGGGTTCATACAAAGGAGTGTTAGTTACAAGACTAGCGAGGTCAACCTAAAACTGTATCTTGCTCTTGTGAGACCACACCTGGATTACGCAGTTCAGTTCTGGTCACCGTATTACAGAATGGATATAGAATCCTTGGAAAAAATTCAGAGGAGAATGACAAGACTAATCCCGGGCATTACGAACCTTGAGTATAGAGACAGGTTAAAGCATCTTAATTTGCACTCCCTTGAGAGACGTAGAGCGAGGGGCGACCTGATAGAGGTGTATAAGTGGAAGGCAGGGCTCAACAAAGGGGACATTACAAAGGTACTCAAATTATCCAACCAGGAGCGAACTCGTAACAATGGTTTTAAATTAGACAAATTTAGATTTAGGCGTGAAATAGGTAAACACTGGTTTGGAAACAGAGTAGTGGATGAATGGAACAAGTTACCAAATATCATCATTAACTCGAATACGCTGAATTGCTTCAAACATAGGTTGGATGCTCATATGAGCAATAGGGGTTGGGTGTCAACGGGACTGCCCAGTATGGGCCAATAGGCCCGCTGCAGTTTCCTCCTTTCTTATGTTCTTATGTTCTTAAACATCATCGGGGTGCATCCTCAGTGTCTTGGCTGGAAAGGAGTATGTATGTATGTATGTATGTATGTATGTATGTATGTATGTATGTATGTATGTATGTATGTATGTATTATAGAAATAGTAATAGTAAATGCTGTAATAGCAGTAACAGCAGAAGTAGTTGTATGAGTAACAGTAACAGCATTAGTAGTAAAGCAGTAGCAGTACAACAACAAGATCAAGTGTCCAAGCTTTGCAATGTATGTTGAAAACTCCTATAGGAATCCATCAGACCTTTATATAGTAAACAACGCGGCTCCAAAGAGGTGATACCATCATACAGTCAACCGAGGGAACAACGCAGGGGGACCCTGTTGCAATGGCAATGTATGCAATAGGCCTATCCGTGCCCCAACACACAATAAAATTTGAAACAACTGAGGTCAAGCAAGTGGCGTACGCTAACGACCTCACAGGAGCAGGAAAGTGGAGGACATCAAAAAGTGGTGGGACATGGTAACATCACGAGGTCCACAAATAAGGTGCCACCCAAACGACAGCAAGTCCTTCCTCATTGTGAAGCCAAAACATTATGAACGGGCTATGGAGGTGTTCGGTGGAAGTGAGGTCAAAATAGCAAAGGATGGTCAAAGACACCTAGGCGCAGTAATCGGCACGACGGACTTCAAGACCGAGTACGTAACGGGAAAGGTGAATGAGTGGGTTAGGGAAATCCAAGCTCTGTCTCAGATTGCTAAAACAGAGCCAGATGCGGCTTTGCGGCATTCAACAATGGAGTCAAGCATCGCTAGAACTACCTGATGCGCACTATCCCTGATATCGGACCCCTCCTCCACCCTCTGGAAGAATCTATCAGCGTCAATTTCATTCCCAAATTAGTGAAACACCCTCACTTAACCCCAGCAGAAAGATCACTCCTTGCACTACCACCGAGACTGGGAGGAATGGGATTGACCAATCCAGAGGAGATTGCTGGAACCGAACATCAAAACTCAGTTAAGCTCACGGCAGCCGTCACGGACCACATAATAGCTCAGAACGCAACAGAGGAGGTGGATACCAGTGAAGTAAACGAGATTCGAAGGTCCATTTCGACAGAACGACAGCACGGCCAAAGTGATAAGTCGCAGCACCTGTTGCTGCAAGTACAAGAGAATTTGAAAAAAAGTAGCTATAGTGCAGGAGGTGAGCGCCTCGAACTGGTTAACTACGTTACCGATAAGGGCAAATGGTTTCAGTCTCAATAAAGATGAAATTACAGATGCCATTGCTCTAAGGCACGGTCGGCCAGTTGAAGGTTTGCCCTCGCAATGCGTGTGTGGCTCTTCCTATGACGCCGATCACGCCATGGCGTGCAAGAAAGGGGGCTTCATATGCTTGAGGCATGATGAAGTTAGGGATCTCACAGCAAATATGTTGAAGGAAATCTGCCATGATGTCAGGGTAGAACCGACCCTCCTTCCATTGGACGGTGAGATTTTCCAACATAGGACTTCAAACACATCCAACGAAGCCCACGTTGACGTCAGTGCTCGAGGATTCTGGACACGGGGACAGCGAGCCTTTTTCGACATCAGGATTTTTATCCCATGGCCGCATGTCACCGTAACTTAGCTCTCGAGGCTGCACACAGGAGGAACGAGAACGACAAGATAAGGGGATATGGGGAGAGAATTCAAAACGTTGATCAAGGCAGCTTCACTCCTCTAGTGTTCACAACCTCTGGTGGGATGGGACCAAGTGCAAGATGCTTCTACGCCAGACTCGCGGAGGTGATATCCGAACAGAAGCAGCAGCCCAAAAGTTATGTTACAGCCTGGATGAGATGTCGACTGTCATTCTTTCTCCTTCGGTCGGCTTTGCTCTGCCTCAGGGGAACGAGAGCTTCGGCCTCAAAGTCGACAACACAGCTAGGATAGCTACTTAGATATTAGGATATTTTATATTTAGGTAATAAAATGGTGCCGAAGGTATGGCTATTGGGGGAGGCTGGAGGCCACCCTCCCCCCCTAAAAAAAAATTGTATGAGTAACAGTATTAGTAGTAATAGTAGTAATAGCAGTGATAGCAGTATGAGTAGCAGTGATAGCAGTATGAGTAGTAGTAATAGCAGTAGTAGTTGTATGAGTAACAGTATTAGCAGTAGTAGTAATAGGAGTAGTAGCACTATGGGTAGTTGTAAATGCAGAATAATAATTAGTAGTAATATGTTTCATGCACATAATCCATCAGGAACAGCAACACAAAAAGACACAAGAGCTTTGAGGATAATCCAAACCTTCCGGCAGTAGAGTGCAGTACGATTTATGACGTGAATAATCAAGAAAGTGCCTAGACCTTTTTTTTTATGCTTCATTATCGTAAGTGAGATATGTGTGTTGCCTTTGACCATTGGCAAAAGAGTGGTTATTGGCACGGAGGCATACCTCAATAATAACAGATGCATGTAGTTTATAAGGGTGGCCTCATCCTTAAACCCCTCCCCCACCACACCTGTTCCACCAGCTGGGAGCGTCGCAGCTGGTCCAGTTACTAACAGATGGCGTGTTATAAGGGTCGGTGGACCGTAAAACTGTCCACCTTGAGTATAATGACAGGTATACCATCCATCACGTACAATGTGTCCTCCTTACCCTCCTTACCTGTTACCATGAATGTTATTGTAGTGTTTTGTGTGTAATGTGAGGGCTGTTACCTGTACCAGTAGCTCTATCTGTAATGTCTTAACTTTAGGGTGAGGGATGTTAACCTGCACCAATAACTGTTATATGCCTCATGTGCAAAGTTGATATATATATACCTGTACCCCCCCCCCCCCCCCCAGAAGCCGGAGACACAGCCAGTGAACGCTGATATTGTACAAAGTTGAGACACAACAGCGCTTCCTGCCACCCTGGTGGACAGTTCCCTTCGATATCACAATACCGACGTATCCGCCTAAAAAGTTAATTATACAAAGCATTTATCTCCAACACACTGACAAATTGAGAGCTCTTGAACACATACACACTCTACAGGCTGATGATAATATCACACAGACCATCTACACTGATGGATCTCTAAACACCGCCTGTGGGAGGGCTGGAAGTGCTATTGTTGTGACTCAACCTGACGGTAATGTAATTGAGAAAGGAGGTAGAATTAACAACTGGGCATCCACTCTACAAACTGAATTAGTTGCCATACTCACAGCTATTAAATTCATTGAAACCACTGTTACTGACAGTCTCATCATCACTGACTCTCTATCCTCACTACTTGCCCTTGGTACCCTCGACTCAGGTTGTCACGATCTTGTCTCTGAAGCCAGACACAAATATGCGTGCCTTGTTGACCGGGGTGTCAGGGTCAAACTGTTGTGGATCCCCTCTCACATGGGCCTCATAAAACATGACAGAGTTGATGCCCTCGCCAAACTCGGGTCTAACAAAGACACCGTTGAATATAATTTGGGTATGTCAAAAAGAACCCTTAAAACTGTAATTAGGAAAGAACTTATTGATGAGTTTGACGCAAGTAGACAAGTGCAAACAGGCACTAGTCGATCCATAGTTTACCATGATGAGATGTATCAAGTGAAACATGTATATGGAGCAAGTAACAAGATCACTAGATTACAAGATGTTGTAGCCGCTAGATTAAGGTTAGGATATAAGTACCTTTGGCAGTATGTTCCTCAAGCAGATGTAAACAAAACTAAATGTAAAGTGTGTGGCCATACATATGGCCACACACTTGAACACTACGCCCTCGACTGTGTGAAGATAGAACCTTTTAGGGACAGGTCCAAGCACACTGTGTGTGAAATGGCACAACACTTCATCTCTAATGGCAAGATAGCCGACATATTAAGATTGTATCCACTTTTTTGCACTTAGTAACTATATCAGTTCTCATGTACAGAACCAAATACGCAATGTGCTTGCATACCTCCCACGTAAATGTGAATAACAAAGTGTGAGGCCAGACATACTGCTTCACACGCCTGTTCTCACGCACTTGTGAATAAGTTACCCTTTATGTATAGAACTAAACAAATAATGTAAATGAAATACTGTGTAACTTTCAGTGCCATAATATCCTGACAACCGGGGTTAATTATTATGACCCTTTGTAAACCCTACTCTGTAATCCTTTTGCGCTACCGCTCACAGGATGAGTGTGGGGTGCACAATAAAGTAGCCGCTGCAAGCGGCAAAATCATGATATTAATACAATGCAATATCACCAGCCGATAATTCCAAAACTACTCAGTAACGTTTGGATAAGGGAGGGGGGAGGGAAAAGGGTCCGATCGCCAGGCCTTCACTTGCCGTGGGTGGGTCCAACTACTAAAGGGGGTATAGCAATTACTGCTTCTGGTTGTACAGTCCAAGCCATTTGCAGTGTAAGCCACACAGACTGGCTCGAAATTCCTAACCGGCAACTTCACTGGGTCCTTCCTTCCCCACCCACCTCCAGAAACACACAAACCAGGCAATTAATCGGTGGTCAGCCAAGGTCTAAAGTCAACGCTTTCCCCCGACGTATCAACACGTCCAGTACTGCCCATTAAGACCCTGCTATAATATACGCTCTCACACTAATACTGAAATTAATCCACCGCGTCTGTGGCGAGTTACCGATTGGATACGAAATCTATCGCAGACGGATGGACGGACAGCGTCATTGATGCACGGACAGCGTCATTGCTATATATCCCCCCACTTACAGGAACAACTAGGGCGATACCAAATGGATAACTAAGAGAATTTGTTCAATATGTCAAGAACACGACAGTAATACGGTATTATTATGAGCCTAGTTACCTTGTGCTGGTGGTCACAGAAGCCCTGGCGCTGTAAAGGGTCACCTCCAGGCACTTTACGACACTGAGAGACTTCACAGCACCTTATGATACTTTTCGACACCGTATGACACTATTGTATGTTGCTTGGACACTATATAACTATTCGCGACATTATAACACTTTATGCCACTTTATGACACAATGAAACTATGGCTTCTATGATTTTTTACGGCACTTTAGAATCCTGACACTTTAGGACACTTTGGGACAATTTGACACTTTAGGAAACTTTGACACCTTATGACACTTCATGATCCCTCTGGCACTCTATAGCACTTTTTCATCGTGCACCATATCTTATGATATTACACGACACTTATTAGACTTAATGGCACTTTATCAGACCTACTGGCACTTAAAAGCACTTTACAAAACTTTTGAATATATCACGAATCTTTGTGACACAACGAGACACTTTATGGCACTCTAAAACACCTTATGCCGCTTTACGACACTTTACACCACTCTTATGACACGTACGGTTGTTTTGGGAGCCCACAATTACTTTGTGACACTAATAAGTCTTCACGACACAGACACTTCACATCACTTGTAAAATTTCATAACACAAACACTTTACATTTATAAACACAATCTGACACTTGCAAACGCGTCATGACACTTACAAACTCTTTACTACACTGACGATATTTTGAAATCGTCGTCAATTTCAGTCTCTTCATTGGGTATTTGATTGTCTATAAGCCTCCGTGTACTTCCTTACCGGCACTAAGGCAGAGACAGCACTGCGTATGCGTAATGTGTGTATGCTAGTCTTGTTAGAGGCCTTTGTTGACATTCTCGTAAGTCCGAAACCGTAAAACGAGTCAGTGTCAAGACTAAAGCGAACCGGCGAAACCTCGTCCCAGTGCTATAACGGACTAAGTTTGTCGTGTTTTCCTCATTTGTCTTTATCTGTTCTAATTATAGAGTATAAGGCAATGTATTACACAATATTAGATGCCAATATTTTAGTTCGTATAATGGCTCGTTTTGGATGACTGAGTCTGATGTATTGAAAACAGATCAGAGCTGTTCCTGAATCATCAAAACACTTAATGTACGTCATCGATGTTTCAAAGTGGTGTCAGTCAACTGGTAACAAAAAGTATCCATAATTGTTTATTTGCTTATTAAAAAAAAACAAACAAACAAACGGGAAACAAAGGGAAATAAGATAAATCTTCATTATATATAACAAATAACGATAAAATACAATTTAAAATATTTTCTTATCCCAAAAGTCAACGCTTTCGAAGACGTGTGTGTTGTCTGAGGAAGAACAACCCAGACCACGACTAAACCAAAGCTACCAGTAGACTCCACACATCTGTCTGGTATATTGTGTGGTTTAACATTTTAGACACACTACAGACAAACCAAAGAAAGTCAATCACCTTAAACTTAATTCATTAAAGGTGTTCAAAGAGAAGTTGTCGTACTCAATGTGTTTGTTTGGGCAGTCACCGCGATAAAAATGTATCCAGTCACCGCTACACCAAAAACGAAGCTGCTGATTATGAATTTCGAGGCCGCTAGTCTGTGTAGCTTAAAGTGACGCGGATTGTAATTGTATTTATATTTATAT
This sequence comes from Homarus gammarus, assembly GCA_958450375.1. NCBI lineage: Eukaryota > Metazoa > Arthropoda > Malacostraca > Decapoda > Nephropidae > Homarus > Homarus gammarus. The sequence goes on from CAUDMG010001990.1 coordinate 408,283, forward strand.
CTGTACTTTCTGGGAAAATCATAGATGGAGTCTTTGTTGTGGCAGTCTTGTGCTGTTGGGAGTACCAGCAGGGAATAATACATGGGGGAGGTTTTCCATCCAGATTATATGGAAATCGAATAAAACCACATTTTTTTTTAATTTCTATTCACTGTGCATCACATTTTTTTCGTTCTAATGTTAGATGTGTATATATACTGTAAATGTCTTAAGGGATAATGTCTTCCTCTGCTATACACACCTTGAATATTCAGGTAAGGTTCCTGGGTAAACCACTTGCACAGGCCATAACGAATTTATCCCACTTGGACTTGTAACCGACAGGAGAGTCTCTCAGTAGGGAGTTCTTTTTTCCGGTTTTATGGCGAGATCTTTTTTTCATTTTTGTGTGTAGTTTTATTTTTTTTATATCTATTATTATTATTATTATTATTATTATTATTATTAATATTATTATTATTATCGTCATCATCATCATCATCATTACCCTTCCTCTCACCCCTCTCAACACTCCACTCATTACTCTCATACCACTCAAGTGCGTAGTCATGAACCCAGGTGATTAATGAAAGCTCACCCACACTATTACCCGCAGGTGTTATTTTTACCTGTAGATCATTAATTAAAGGACCCGCAAATATGTGCTAACATCCCTTTCTCGTCATTGTACTTCACTGTACTGTAAAGTAATGGCTTTCAGCAAACCTTATTTGTGTGAGTAATGGTTATATATACAATGGTTATTCACGGTATTATTGTATATCGTTATTCATCAGTAAGTGAGATAATAGTTTGGTATAAACGCATATTTCTTATATTTAGTGTTTGTTCTAGTATTATGTTGGTTAGTAGGTGAGTAATGGTTAACTATATGGGTTTATATACCTGGCTATTAGTCCATCGTATTGCGTAGTACAGCTGAGGGATTACTGTGTGCAGAGGGAAGTTATGGGCTATGTAAAGATATCTGCCATTGACCACTTATATAAATCTGTCACCAGTCACGTACGGATATTTGTCACTGGCACTTGTCACTGGTCACATCCTGTACAGGAACATGACACCTGAATTACACCTGAGGAACTTCTGAAGAATACCTGAAAAACACCTAAGGAACACCTGAGGGACGCCTGCAGGAACACCTGAGGAATACCCGAGGGACACCTGAGGGACACCTGCAGGAACACGTGAGAAACACCTGAAGGACGCCTGAGGAACACCTGAGGAAAACCTTAGGGACACCTGAGGAACACCTGAGGAACCTGAAACATCTGAAGAAACTCCTGAGGGACACCTTAGTTAAACCTGAGGAGCATCTGCTGAGTTACATCTGAGGAGCACCTGAGTTACACCAGAGGAGCACCTGAGTTACACCTAAGGAGCACTTGAGTTACACCTGACGGACACCTGAGGAACACCTGAGAAACACCTGAGGGAGACCTGGGATGCTTTCAAAGGGGAAATGTGTCGCCTTAGCTGGGGGGATAAACTTGGATATGACTCCCCTTACCACCTCCCCGACGATTAAGAAATAAAAACAAACATGGATAAACAGAGGATATCTAGACCACACACACACACACACACACACACACACACACACACACACACACACACAAATTCTTTTCTTAATTAGTCAGCCAACATTCAATTAAACAAAAATAAAATGAAAATAAAGGAAGAAATCTCTCAATCTCTGTCTACTATAATTATCATCTATCTCCCAATCCCCCTTGTGATAGATCGAGTCATCTATACTTAACTATCTAAGTTTCAATGAGGTGAGTCTTTTCCCCATATGAAGACAGAAAAACATATCTAAATACGTCAAAATATTAGCCAGTGAAATGCTGACGCCTTCTGGGCTGCCAGTTTGGTGCCGCAGCTTATAGGGGTCACAGTCCGATACGATCTCACATTTCTACTAGACAAGAAACAAAGTGATATCGGATTTTTTAATATTCAGGTCCAGGGTTTAGGTACGAAGAGTCTCCTGGTTCAATCATAATCGGTCTTGTTTCACTGAATTTTGATTATCACAGAAGCAGCAGCAAGGGTACAGGTACAGATACAAGTACAGGCAGATATAAAAAAGCAGGTAGAGTGAATTTACGGTACAAGGACCAGTGCAATTACAGATACAGATATTGGCACAAGTAGAAGTACGTGTAAAGATGCTATTACAGGTACAGTCAATGTTGAGACAAAAGTACAGGGACACAGACGGGTACAAATAAAAGTATGAAGTTCAGATACAAATACGGGTAAAAATACAAGTACAGGTACAGACAACGGTACAGGTACTGATTACAAATAAAATACAGATACAAATTAAGGCACAGGTTCATATAAAATTACAGGTTCAGATACAAGTACGGGTACAGATACAAGTACAGGTACAGATACAAGTACAGGTACAGATACAAGTACGGGTACATAATTATACAAATACAGGGAGAGAATCGAGCAAAAAAAACTACACGACACAACTATGGAATAAATCCTAATGTTATCACGTCACTTAAATTTGTAAACAAACCCGTATTTATACAGTACATAAGATCCATGATTATCACATCTAGTGGACTTAGAAACTAAAGGTTCACAACGCCTTCAAAACACGTCGAGGTAGCACACACGCCATCCAGCCACCAATCACATTCCTTGTAAACACTCAATCATCCCATTCATCAATCATGTGGGGTCATCTATCACCAAGTATCAATCAGCCGAGGGAGTTCATCAATACGTGTTGTAATGTCTTCCAAGTGAGGAGTCATTACCTCACTTTACCTGCCCATTAACGAGAGCTGTTTGTGAGTTTGTTTGATTGTTTGCTTGTTTGTGAAGTGTGTGTGTGTGTGTGTGTGTGTGTATAATAATAATAATAATAATAATAATAATAATAATAATAATAATTAACGGTTTATTGAAAAAATTCTGCAGCCCGAAGGCTGAAAATATACATTGGACATAAATGACTTATTACATACATTGGTGGTTTAACAAAAGCCTTCATTAGAGAAAGGTAAAGGAACATACAGTGAACATACAGATTAATGTAGGTGTTGAACAGCAAACTCGTGGTGTAGTAATTCCCTCGCAGATGGTGTTATGAGGGGCCTCACGTGGTGTAGTAACTCCCTCACAGATGGTGTTATGAGGGACCTCACGTGGTGTAGTAATTACCTCACAGATGGTGTTATGAGGGGCCTCACGTGGTGTAGTAACTCCCTCACAGATGGTGTTATGAGGGGCATCACGTGGTGTAGTAATTCCCTCACAGATAGTGTTATGAGGGACCTCACGTGGTGTAGTAATTACATCACAGATGGTGTTATGAGGGGCCTCACGTGGTGTAGTAACTCCCTCACAGATGGTGTTATGAGGGGCATCACGTGGTGTAGTAATTCCCTCACAGATGGTGTTATGAGGGACTCGACGTGGTGTAGTAATTCCCTCACAGATGGTGTTATGAGGGACTCGACGTGGTGTAGTAATTCCCTCACATATGGTGTTATGAGGGACATGTGGTGTAGTAATTCCCTCACAGATGGTGTTATATGAGTGAGGTTTGGTCTTAGGCCTTCCTATCGTAGACGGATTAACACATCGCTGGTTGTTGTTGGGTCTCACGGGCAGTTATCACTGGGTACCTGGGACCTCACTGTGTGAAGGTTAACTTGGGTACGACTGTTACTGTTGAGTTATTCTCACTGACTTAAGCACTGTACACCACTGTTCACCTCTGTTTAACACTGGTTCCGTTCCTTTCCTAAATGAAATTGTAGCTTCCGGCGAGAACTTGTTGATATTCCCGTGGGGAGGAGGGTTCAGGGGAGGGGGTTGGTATGGGCCAACTTAACAGTTGACCTGGCTGCTCCGAGAGGAGCGCCAGGTGTGTGTGTGTGTGTAATAATAAATAATAATAATAATAATAATTAACGGTTTATTGAAAGAGCTTGGCAGCCAGAAGGTGAAAATATACAGTACATATTTGGGTAGTGGGTTACGAATATCAAATAATATATCAAGTAACATATGACCACAATAAGACATATAATCCATAGGATGGGGAAAAGCTCAACTACGTTAAATTCAACATAGTGAAGTGTCTACGTTTAACAGTTATTGATAATTTTTACACTGGGTTGGTACTGGCTGTTCTTATAGCGATCGTTCGTGCACGTATGGGCTGGATGCGAGTTGTGGTGTCGAACAGCATGCTCGGCACAAGGGCCTCGGGTGGTAGTAGGAGCCGGGGTCGGGGATGGTGTCGAAGCTTCTTACCAATTTGCAGATGAGGTCGTGGTGATGGTCGTGAGAGTCGAAAGGTCATGTGGTTGAGAGCGCTTCTTGATATGTGGAGTAGGAGTCGGAGAGAATAATCTTTGCATGCCCTCTTGTTGCACGTTTTTCTAGGTGGTTTACGTTGTTGTGGCTTTGGGGGAGCCGAGTGGGGGAGGCATAGGTGAAGCTTGGGAATATGAATGTTGTGTAAACACCTGAGGAGCTCGTGTGCAGGACTCCGAGGACTTGATTCGGCGCGGAGGTAGGAGACGGAACTGGAGATTTGCACTTCATTGACGTGTGGCTTCCAATTTAGTTTGTTGTCTATGGTGCGCCGTATGGAGAGAGCTTCGTGGACATTCTACGACCTGAGTGTGTTCGGACCTAGAGTTGGAAGGAGGTGGGACAATGTCGGAGTCGAGGTTGTTTGCATAACCCATGTGCTTGGTATGGGTGATGGTGACATGGTTGTTGTAGCCCAGTTTTGGAGACGGTTTCAATAAATCCTTAGGGCGGTATAGTTGGGAGCATAATTGTTGACGCTGAGCCAATGGTGGAGTCGTCGACATATTTCCGCGAGCAGGGGTTTCTCTTAGGGCATCATTGATGAGCATAAGAAGCAGAGTGCTCCCAATCTTGGTGCCTTGGGGGACGAGCCACAGGTGAGTGCGATAAGGTGGAGACAGCCCCTGGAAGCGTACAGCTTGGCGTCGGAGGGGGGTCACGTGAGGAAGTCTGTAGCCATGGTATGAGGCTTCTCCGAAGCCCGAGGTCATAGGCTTTGTTGATGTTATATTGTGGTCGACTATTTCGAACGCTAGAAGTGAAATCATGAAGGCGACAGCTACAGACGTTTTCGTTTCTCGCGTGGCGTATATTGTATCGAGAAAGCTGAAACCGTGAGGTGGTGTAGGAGGTTTTCATGTTGCCAAATTGCTGAGGTCTTCGACTCCTGCAATATCAGCATAGCCGCAGTCGGACACAAAACTTTCAACGATTAGGCTGGGTATTGGGGTGATTGCATAGGTCGTAGCGATTTAAGATTGTGGGCTGGTTGCTTGGGCACTGGTGATACATAAGAGGTCTTCCAGTCAGCTGGTCATCTGGCTTGACTGAGAGAAGTCATTGATGATGAGCAGAGGGGTTTAGCAAGCTCCCGGGGAGAACTCCTTGAAGAGGTTTTCATTGGTAATCAATGGGGTGTGGTAGAGCGTTTAATTTTTAGTTTGTCCAGGCGTTTTTGCTACTCAATTCTTCTACTAAGTCAGTGGGAAGGGAGGCTTGTAGTAACCAGGGAGAGTGGATTGTGTCAAGCCGTGTGAGCGCTGGCATATAGTAGCGAAATGTTATATTGTTTGCTCAGCTCATGCGTCACACTAGTGAGATGGCTAAGGAAGGGGAGGGGGTGTGTCCTTATTGGATTGTGAGTGGCATACTTGTATATATTTTGTGAACGTATGTGTGGCACAGTTGCATAAGAACATAAGAACATAAGAACATAAGAAAATAAGGAGTCTGCAATAGCCTGGTTGGCCTGTGCATGGCAGCCCATGTCCAGTTACTACCACTCTCTATCATCCATGAATCTATCTAGCCTCCTTTTAAAACTTTCCAGCGTTCCAGAACTTACTACAAAGTTGCTAAGCTTGTTCCACTCGTCCACCACCCTATTTGTGAACCAGTTCCTTCCTATCTCCCTCCTAAACCTAAACTTATCCAACTTAAATCCGTTGCTACGAGTCCTATCCTGCTCGGTTATTATAAGAACTTTATCTATATCGCCTTTATTGATTCCTTTCACCCACTTAAAATCTCCTATCATATCTCCCCGCACTCTTCGTCTTTCTAGGGAATGCAAGTTTAGTTTCTTTAACATACCTTGATATGGAAGGTTTCTAAGTCCCGGAATCCTTTTCGTCATTCTTCGCTGCACCGACTCCAGTGAATTGATATCCATTCTATAATAAGGGCACCAGAAGTGAACCGCATAATCGAGATGTGGCCTGACTCGCGCAAGATATAGTTGCAATAAGACCTAAGCACTCTTATTACTTACACTTCTAGATATAAAACCTAATACTCGGTTTGCCTTATTTTGAACATTAACGCACTGTTTTCTAGGCCGTAGGTCCGGGCTTACAAGTACCCCTAAGTCTCTTTCAGAAGTCGACTTCTCTAGGTTGATGTTGTTAAGGCTGTATACATTGACAGTATTTGTTCTTCCAATATTAACTACGCTGCACTTGCTGGTGTTGAATTTCATTTGCCATTTTTCTTTATGTATGTATGTATGTATGTATGTATGTATGTATGTATGTATGTATGTATGCATGCATGCATGCATGTATGTATGTATGTATGTATGTATGTATGTACGTACGACACCTGGTGATTCTCAGAAGTGTTCCTCGATTTCACAAAAAGAAATTCCCAAGGGAAAACTGTGTGTGTCTCTCCTCCAACAGGTACACAGAACTGTCAGGGAGTGTCCAATAGAGTGAGGTGTAGTATGCAATTCTCACAAAACATTTCAGCGAGGAAACCAAGAATTCCTACACTCACTATTGTGGCGCAGGTGAGTTGCTGACCTTACTGTGAACCGTTTTTTAACCGTTACCAAATTCAGTGTGTGTGTGTGTGTGTGTGTGTGTGTGTGTGTTTATGTGTGTGTCGCTGCCACGTTAACCCGTTCGCTCTTCACACACACACACACACACACACACACATCACTGAATTTCTCAACACGTCCTAACAAGTTATCACGTCGGCCCAGGGCAGGTTTTAATTCAATTATTGAGTTAGTCACTTACCTGAGTTAGTCATCTACCTGCCGGGCAAATCAACCGTGTTCTACACTTCACCTGGCCTAACCACTTAACTCCCCAGTGGTTCACCTGAAGGCAACGCTGTGAAGATTTGATTTTGATTTTGCCGCTTGCAGCAGCTACTTTATTGTGCACCCCACACTCATCCTGTGAGCGGTAGCGCAAAAGGATTACAGAGTAGGGTTTACAAAGGGTCATAATAATTAACCCCGGTTGTCAGGATATTATGGCACTGAAAGTTACACAGTATTTCATTTACATTATTTGTTTAGTTCTATACATAAAGGGTAACTTATTCACAAATGCGTGAGAACAGGCGTGTGAGGCAGTATGTCTGGCCTCACACTTTGTTATTCACATTTACGTGGGAGGTATTCAGGCACATTGCGTATTTGGTTCTGTACATGAGAATTGATATAGTTACTAAGTGCAAAAAAGTGGATACAATCTTAATATGTCGGCTATCTTGCCATTAGAGATGAAGTGTTGTGCCATTTCACACACAGTGTGCTTGGACCTGTCCCTAAAAGGTTCTATCTTCACACAGTCGAGGACGTAGTGTTCAAGTGTGTGGCCATATGTATGGCCACACACTTTACATTTAGTTTTGTTTACATCTGCTTGAGGAACATACTGCCAAAGGTACGTATATCCTAACCTTAATCTAGCGGTTACAACATCTTGTAATCTAGTGATCTTGTTACTTGCTCCAAATACATGTTTCACTTGATACATCTCATCATGGTAACCTATGGATCGACTAGTGCCTGTTTACACTTGTCTACTTGCGTCAAACTCATCAATAAGTTCTTTCCTAATTACAGTTTTAAGGGTTCTTTTTGAAAGACCCAAATTGTATTCAACGGTGTCTTTGTTAGACGCGAGTTTGGCGAGGGCATCAACTCTGTCATGTTTTATGAGGCCTATGTGAGAGGGGATCCACAACAGTTTGACCCTGACACCCCGGTCAACAAGGCACGCATATTTGTGTCTGGCTTCAGAGACAAGAGCGTGACAACCTGAGTCGAGGGTACCAAGGGCAAGTAGTGAGGATAGAGTCAGTGATGATGAGACTGTCAGTAACAGTGGTTTCAATGAATTTAATAGCTGTGAGTATGGCAACTAATTCAGTTTGTAGAGTGGATGCCCAGTTGTTAATTCTAACTCCTTTCTCAATTATATTACCGTCAGGTTGAGTCACAACAATAGCACTTCCAGCCCTCCCACAGGCGGTGTTTAGAGATCCATCAGTGTAGATGGTCTGTGTGATATTATCATCAGTCTGTAGAGTGTGTATGTGTTCAAGAGCTCTCAATTTGGCAGTGTGTTGGAGATAAATGCTTTGTATAATTAATTTTTTAGGCGGATACGTCGGTATTGTGATATCGAAGGGAACTGTCCGCCAGGGTGGCAGGAAGCGCTGTTGTGTCTCAACTTTGTACAGGTGGTCTAGTCCAAACATCTTCATATGTGTAGCTGTAGTTTGGATCCATTTAGACTCAGTAGTCCCATGGTTCATACATTCTAGCAATTTTAAGGAAACAATGTTATCAGGATCACCACGCAGAAGCCTCAGGGCTATCATGAGGTTGACTTCAATTATTCCATCTTTAACACTGGGTATACCTAGTTCTTTCCTCATATTAAGTACTTTAGTGCTCATGGGACATCCTAGGATAATTCTGAGGGCTTTATTTTGCATTTTCTCGAGCTTGTCAACGCCTTTCTCGTCACGAATGACCAGGGCTGGTGCGTGGTAATCTATCAGAGATCTTATATAGCCTAGGTACATTGTTTTAACAATTCTAATATTAGCACCATAGTGCGGGCTGTACCCCGCTACACTTCTAAGAGGTCTCAGTCTGTCAGTACATTGGCGGGTTAGCTGTTGTATGGCAGGTAGGGTACAAGGGACGGAAACACCAAGATATTTAAAAGAAGAAACATAGTCAATAGTGTTGTTACCTATCTTGAACTTGGCGGGGCCGCGTTTGCGGTTACCAGCTTGTTTGTTGAACACCTTAGTTTTCTCAGTGGAGATAATAAGACCGAGGTGTTCACAGGCTGCGTATACATGGTTCAGGGTGGTTTGCATTTCACGATGAGTTTTAGTATGTATAAGAATATCATCAGCATAGCTGATTGAGATATTGCTGGGGCTGTCTGGTATTAAATTTAATAATGCATTCATAAGAACATTGAACAAAGAGGGGCTAAGTACTCCACCTTGAGGGGTACCAAGTTGCATATCTTTAACTTCACTTTTGTAACCCTGAAACAGTGCAGCAGCCCTTCTGTTGGTTAGGTAACCACTTATCCAGTGTAACAGCCTACCTCCTATATCCATTTTGGCTAGTTCGTACAATATCAGTTGCCTATTGGCAATATCAAATGCAGCTTTTAGGTCAAGAAATGTGGTGTATCTGTGCCTTTCATCATCATGCACAGTTAGGAATGTGGTGATGCAATTATGTACACCTTTACCATGGGTGAAGCCATTTATGTTAGGAGACATGTGTTCTCTGATTCTATATAAGAGTCTGCCAAGAACCATCCTCTCAAAGGTTTTACACAGGCAGCTGGTTAGTGATATGGGACGAAAGGCATCAGGCTGTCCTGGTTTCGGTATTGGTACAACAATACTGCTGGTCCATGATGTGGGTAGTTGGCCCTCGGCATGACTCATATTGTACAATACCAACACTGGATTGCCTGGCACGCGCCTTAGTAGTCTAATGATGTTGTAGGTGACTCCGTCCTCTCCAGGGGAAGTAGACCTACCCCTGGCGAGGGCGGCGTCAAGCTCCCACTCAGTATATGGAACATCACACTCATCGTGCTGTTTGCCCAGCATAAAGCTAATAAGATTACTTCTCTCTACAGACTTCGCATCAAGGAGTCCCCGAGTCCTAGCTGGTAACATGTCATAGCTCGACACATGAGCCCACTTTGTTATTAGCTCATTCGACTTTTGCAGAGGGTTTGAATGGGAGACGTGTCTTCTGTTTTTACCTCTGATTATGTTTATGTCTTTCCAGGCTTTGCTGAGGGATGTGTGTTGGTTCAGGCTGTTGACATATGTCTCCCATGCATTTTGTCTGAGTTCGTTTACACGTTCCCTGACAGCAGCAAGGGAAGCTTGATACAATTGTAACATTTGAGGTGTTCTAAATTGTCTGTAACCCTTACCCACCCTCCTGACCCTAGCCCTGAGTTTTTTCAGCTCAGTGTCATTATAGCACTGCTGCTGCCTGTTCCCATTATGCTGACCACGTTTTCTCCTTTTTTTGGTGGAGGCATTGTTGGTGAAGTATGCATAAGTCCTATCTATCAGATCGTCATGGAAACTTTGGTAGTTGTCAGGCTTGTAGTCCTTGTACCAGTCATGGATGAAGTCTATGAACTGGCTTTCATGTTCTTGCTTGACTGTGATTCTACGTCTGTTGAGTTTACCACCAGTGGGGGTGTCATTGACTACATGTATATACTAGCTTGGATTGGGTTGTGGTCAGACATAAGATCAGTGACAACATCAGAGCTATGAGTTGTGTATGATAGATTAAAGTCAATTTGAACATCTTCATATGCGCTGAGAAGTGAGATAAGTCTCCTACCATTGGTGTTAGTGGTGGAGTCACCTAATTTCTTGTGTCGGGGGTGGGGGGCGGAGGGGAGGTAAAAAGGAAAGGGAAGAACGGAGGAAAGGGAAGGTTATGTGGAGCTAGAAGGGGAGGGGGGAGGAGAAGGGGAAAGTGAACTGATAGATGGGGGGGTGAGGGGAGGGGAAGCTGGAGGGGGAGAGAGAAGGGAAAAGGGGGCGTGGTTAGTGGAGCTGGAGGGGGAAGACGAGGGGAGATAAAGTGAGAGGGGAAGAAGAGGAAGTAAGTGAAAGGGGAAAAATTAAGTGGAGAGAGAGAGAGAGAGAGAGAGAGAGAGAGGGGGGGGGGGGGGGGGTACTCGTGACCCGTCTGCCTGGATGAATCGTCTCATTCCCATGATCGACATACTAATTTACCCGCCACCTCCTCCGTCAGAGTTTATCCTAAAATATTCCTGCCTTTTCTTTATGCCACACGTCTGTCCAGCCTTCACCGTAAGTTGATATCTTGTGAATAATAATAACAAAAAGACATCCAGATTGACGTTATTAGTTGTTGTTGTTGTTGTTCATCTTTTTTACAGGGATTGGCCCACCCGGGCACAGGTCACTGACCCACTCGAGGCCTGGGGGGCGACATGTAATAATAATAATACTAATAGTAATAATAATGATAAAAATAATAATAATAATAATAATAATAATAATAATAATAATAATAATAATAATAATAATAATAACACCAATAATAATAATAATAATAATAATAATAATAATAATAATAATAATATGTTGTGTTGTCAAAGTAAGAGAAACAATTGAGACCCTGCAACTGTGTGTAAATGAGGCAGAAAGTCAAACCAGCAACCTGGGACTTGGTCACGATTTCTGTGATGCCATATGGCAGCAGGGTCTACCATTAGACAATACATTATGCTTCCAATATCTTCCCAGGCGGTAGTACCTTCCTGCTCATTATGGTTTTTCTTTTAGGTTGCTTCAATGCTCATGGTCTTTAGAAACCGTTCTCTGAGTCTAAGTTTTAGTTGCTTTAAGAGGCCAGATCTTTAACCCTGTTCATTGTGGTCTAAGATTTAGGAGCATTAAGAGGTTCGAGTCCTCAGGAACCCTTTACTGGAGTCTTATCTCTGTTATTATTGTCTTAATGTATTTCGATGTGTCAGCGGCCAAGGTCTTTAAAGACTTCGTGGGTCGTGTACTAAAATACTGGATGACCGACAACCGTTAGACAAAGAGAAACATATTTTTTCCTAATTCTCCATGTAGTAAAGGAGTTTGTAAATGATATTTTATATAACATCAACATAATGTGTGGCTCGAAGTTGTTGATATGAATAGCAATTGAGATGGCTTGTAGGACATGACTAAAAAACCTAACCTAGCCTAACCCACCCAAACATAACCTAATCATTATTATCTGAGCCTTATCTGTATTGAACCCCGATTTTAATGCTATGATAGCCTAACCTAACCTAGCCTATGTTAGCCTACGAACTGATCTCAAGCAAGTATGTCCCGTCACCAGGGTGACGTTGACACTTTTGTATTTCATTCTCTTAACCTTAATATAAAGACCAAACCATGAAAATCACCAGAGTGGAATTCTGAAACTGGCAATAATATTTTACTTTAGTCGGCCTTTCTTAATATGACTCGGCATAAAATTACCTTCTTGGCAGGTTCCGCCAGCGGACTCATTTAGAAGATAATGAATATAATGATAATAATGGAATGGGTGGCTAGCTTTACTCTGCTGGCTTCACCATCCTCCCCGTCCCATGGCCAGGCCAAGCGGGGACTGGGGTAAAGCTGGCCACACCACCAAGTAAATATGACAAACTTGTAGCAAACTGACATACATACTTTTCACTGTTGTGTTTGTTATAATAATAATAATAATAATAATAATAATAATAATAATAATAATAATAATATTAATAATAATTTAATAAAAATAATAATAATAATAATAATAATAATAATAATAATAATAATAATAATAATAATAATAAAGGTCCTTAAATAAATGTATTTGTAGATAGGTGAAAATTCTGCAGATCAAAGCTTAAACCAAATCTATATATATAAAACAAAGAAGTGTGTCTGTGTGTTTGTGTGTCCGCACGAGAATCTCGGAAACTACTTTACCAATCTGTAGATGGATGGTGTTATATGTAGTGATGATGATGGATGGTGTTATATGTAATGATGATGGATGATGTTATATGTAGTGATGATGGATGTCGTTATATGTAGTGATGATGGGTGGTGTTATATGTAGTGATGATGGATGGTGTTATATGTAGTGATGATGGATGATGTTATATGTAGTGATAATGGATGTTGTTATATGTAGTGATGATGGATGATGTTATATGTAGTGATGATAAGTGGTGCTATATGTAGTGATGATGGATGGTGTTTTATGTAGTGTCGCGATCCCACTACCCTTTATACCTGGGGAGTGAAACCTACCCCAAGTTATTAACAAATAAAGGAACAAATAGGGAACACGGCAATAATTATCCCCACAAAAACCTACTCAACTAAATGTACTTGAATAAGTAAGAACAGTTGAAATAAGTGAATCACAAAAGGGAAGATAATTAATTAATTCAATTTATGTTCTAAAGGGAGTAATGACTAGCAAACATGAATTTAAGGGTATAAGTAAATGTATATTAAAATAAGAGTGATGCCGGAAGGGTGAAAATATACCGTAAGGAGTTAGACCAAACGAATATTACTTAACATAACTATATTACACAGACATACAAAATATATACATACAACAATCACTACAAAATGATTATTTCCTACCAAACAGGAGATACCTTACCACCAGGATCCCTTCCTAGGCCTAACTAAATGTGTCACTAATACTTGATACCCCTTGGGCATTGCAGAAGACTGGACAAGGCACTAGACAAGGGTCAAGGCTAGAGAACGAATGGACACGTCTACCCTCTGCCACGGTTTTTCGCTACTGGGGAAGCGTCACCACGCGGCAGAGGAGCGCGTCTCATATCAAGTGGTCCAGGACATTTGCTGGATAGTTTATATAATTAATTAATACTGCTCTTGATTTGACTTAACAGAGTAAGACAATGATGCATATTAATAACATACATAAATATACAATTAACCTAAGTAACTAAGAACAATAATAATATAATAAGTACAATTAACAAGTTAATAGCTTGTGTGAAATGTAGGCGTGAACATATGCCTCAAGCTATGCGAGTTCCCGAGCGCTCAGGCACGTGACACCTCCCCCAAAAAAGTGAGCTTACAACTAACTGGAAGCGAAAATGGATATACAGCTACACAGTGAAAGTAATAACTAACACAATCAGTTTAAATCAATATGAAGCAGAATAATTCATAATATAAACACAAGGTGCTCAATGACAATAAAACAAAAAATAATTTGCATATAGACATAGTTTCTAAATAATCAGACTCGAGAAAGTGCACCAGCCAACACGTTCTCTTTTCCGCGGATATGGGAAATGTTCAAGTTATAGGGCTGAAGTGATAGAGCCCACCTCAAAAGTCTTTGGTTGGTATGTTTCATCTTGTCAACAAAAGTAAGTGGGTTATGATCAGTGAACACTTGAACGGGATAAGCAGTGCTGCCAATATATACTTTGAAGTTTTCTAGTGCCATGATCAGTGATAAAGCCTCCTTTTCAATGGTGGCATAGTTTCTTTGATATTTGTTAAATTTTCTAGAAAAATAGCACAGCGGATGAAGCACTTGATCACTCTCACCCTCTTGCAGAAGCACAGCACCGGCGCCAATTTTACTGGCGTCGACATGGAGAGTGAACTGTTTCTGGAGGTCAGGTGCAAGTAGTACAGGAGCAATTTGCCAGCAGGGACTTAAGATTCTCAAAAGATTCCTGGCAAGTCGCAGTCCACTTGAAGGTTTTCTTGCCACTCAGCAGGTCAGTCGTGGGAGAGGCAACGGAGGAGAAGTTTGGACAAAAACGGAGGTGCTACCCCGCCATACCCAGCAACCTCATCACACTCTTCTTATCGCCTGGCACTGGATACTGTTGAATTGCCTCAATTTTAGCTGCTATAGGCTGGACTTCCCCTTGTCCGACCACATGCCCCAAGAAAGTGACGTAGGCATGGCCGAACTCAGTTTTGACGAGGTTCACCGTCAGCTTTCTTGCAGCCAGTACGGAGAAGAGGGCTTGTAGACGACTCATGTGATCTTCCCAGGAACTGCTGAAGACGATGAGGTCGTCTAGGTAACAGCGGACACCTTCCAGACCAGACGTGATGAAATTCATGAGGCGTTGAAAGGTTGCAGGGGCGTTCCGCATACCAAACGGAAGGACTGTGAATTGGTACAACCCCTCAGGAGTGACAAAAGCAGAGATGGCCCTGGAGCGTTCAGTCAGTCTTATCTGGTAGTAGCCCTGGAGGAGATCCAACTTGGTCACGTACCTTGCCTGTCCAAGATCGTCGATCACGTCGTCGATGCGTGGCAAGGGATAACCATCGGGTTCAGTGACAGCATTCACCTTGCGATAATCCACACACAGCCGCATTGACCCATTCGGCTTTGGAACTAGAACAACAGGGGATGCCCATGGACTGATGCTGGGTTCGACGAGGCCTAGCTCTTGAAGACGCTGTACCTCGGCTCGCACACACTCCAGCTTGAAGGCATTAAGACGGTATGGACGCTGTCGGATTGGCTTGGTTCCCCTGGTCTCAACGTCATGCTCCAGCACTGAACAGGAGAGTGGGTAATCACCAACTATAATAAGATACTCCTGTAATAGAGACTTTATATTATTGGCTTGGTCACTAGAGAGATGGCACAACTTAGCACTGGGGTCCTCCAAGATAGTCGAGTTTTCAACTTTTACATTAGACCCATTCATTATTGCAGAAAAACACTGATCTTTGTCATCCTTACACTCTGGCACAATGATACAAGTTGGCAAGGATTGATCAACACAAGCAACTGCTTTTCCCAGGGTTTCGTTACGAGCATGATATGACTTTAAAGATTGACATGGATAAGGCGTTTTTTCTTACGCCGTTCAGGGGTGCTAATCACATAATTCACGGACCCCTGTTTTTCTAGTACTTCATATGGACCACTGTATTTGGATTTAAAAGGGTGATCATGTAAGGGCAGGAAGGCCAACACCTGCTCCCCCACTTGGAATTCTCTAGGTTTTGCCTGATGGGCCTTATCAAAATGCAGTTTCATTTTCACCTGAGCACACCTTAAGTTGGACTGGGCAAGTTCTACAGCCAGACGCAACTTCTCCTTGAATTGGACCACATATGAAGCTAAGGGCGTCGTGCTCTGATCACTCAACCAACACTCTTTTAACACCTTAAGAGGCCCTCTCGCCTCATGTCCATAGACAAGCTGGAAGGGCGAGAATCCTAGTGACTCTTGTTTACTGTCCCGAACAGCAAACAAGAGCAGGTCAACTCCCTCGTCCCAATCCTTCCCAGTCTCCAGACAGAAGGTGCACAACATGAGTTTTAGTGTCTGGTGAAATCTCTCTACCACCCCCTGTGACTGAGGGTGACAGGCCGAAGACCTCAACTCCCGGACAGGCCCCCACTTGTCGCGATCCCACTACCCTTTATACCTGGGGAGTGAAACCTACCCCAAGTTATTAACAAATAAAGGAACAAATAGGGAACACGGCAATAATTATCCCCACAAAAACCTACTCAACTAAATGTACTTGAATAAGTAAGAACAGTTGAAATAAGTGAATCACAAAAGGGAAGATAATTAATTAATTCAATTTATGTTCTAAAGGGAGTAATGACTAGCAAACATGAATTTAAGGGTATAAGTAAATGTATAATAAAATAAGAGTGATGCCGGAAGGGTGAAAATATACCGTAAGGAGTTAGACCAAACGAATATTACTTAACATAACTATATTACACAGACATACAAAATATATACATACAACAATCACTACAAAATG
>CAUDMG010001990.1:430000-520000 GCA_958450375.1 Homarus gammarus
TATATACACAAGCCATTATGAAGTATCTCTTCATTGCCAATCAAAATATCTCCCTTTATAATCCGTAATCCATCAATAATCCAAAATGGCCATAATGGATTTTTAATGACAATACACCATGGATAAAAGCTTTAATACTACACGAGAATAAATTGCTGGAGTGGATAGTGTAATGTTTAATGGTTTCACCTGAGTAAATATTGACAGTCTAGTCTGAGTGATAAAAAACCTAATGAATGGTGTTACTCAGTTAATTTCTCTCAGCTATTCAGAGTGTGAGTTATAAAGACGTGTTCAATGTTGTTATTAAATGCATTCCCTCTCAAGTAATAATGATCTTATCTGAGTTATCAAGCAATTAATCGGAGCTAGTTATAGATTATTCAGGATCATTGAGAGAGAGTGAGTTATTGTTGGGCACTTTTGGTTGATAGCAAATTAGTCTGAGCTATTCAAGAAAGTCATTGGAGACATTTCTTATTATCCTGAGGCAATTTAGTAATTTGATTTAAACAGTTTTGATATAGTTTGGCTATTAATTGATTTTATTCAGGTATTCAAAAATACTTTAAGTTAATACAAACACACACACACACACACACACACACACACACACACACACAGAGTTATTGTGAAGAGCTCAGTTCCAGCCTTTAAATTAAAGAGTGTTGGACCTTGCTGCTGCACTGTGTAAACTATAAACCTTCCTTCCCTCTTTCCTCTCCCCTCCCTTCCTTACCTCACACTCCCTCCCTTCCCTCCATCCCCTCCTTCGCTCACCCTTCTGGCCATCAATCCCTGTCCCTCCTCGCTGGCCATAAAGTATCTCTCACCTTATGCTACGCTTTCTCTCACCTGCTACTCTCTCTCTTACCTCATGACACTATTTCTCTCAACTCCTGCTACTCTTTCTCTCAATTCCTGCTACTCTTTCTCTCAATTCCTGCTACTCTTTCTCAATTCCTGCTACTCTTTCTCTCAATTCCTGCTACTCTTTCTCTCAATTCCTGCTACTCTTTCTCTCAACTCCTGCTACTCTTTCTCTCAACTCCTGCTACTCTTTCTCTCAATTCCTGCTACTCTTTCTCTCAACACCTGTTACTCTTTCTCTTAGCTCCAGCTGCCTTTTTTCCATCTCTTACCTGTTTTGTATTCAGTATGGTCCAGGAAGTAATAAATATTCCAAAAAGTAAAGTAAAGTAAAGTAAAGTAAAGTAAAGTAAAGTAAAGTTAAGTAAAGTAGAAGTTGACAATATTTTATATTTTTGGTTTTTTGGTAATTTATATAATGTTTGAGAATCTAATTTATGTTGTTGTTGTTGTTTTCGTATTGAAGTTATTAAGTATAACTATGTGTCACTAAGGTCCTGATGTGTGTGTGTGTGTGTGTGTGTGTGTAAAATATCAATAACTAACTATTAAAAGAAATATGTCTCCGTTTTTTATTCATTTTGATGTTGATATAATGTAGTTGTGCAGTTTAATATCTCACGGATTTATTAACTATGTACATTATACTAGGTTAGTATATACTCTAAATATTAATGATTAAAATAAAAAATACATGAATATTTCTCTTTGGTTACAGAGACAGAAATAAACTGTGATCGACGATGATGGCTGACATGGCAGACATTTTCGGTTTTAGTAAGTCAGTGGAAATAATGAGAGTCAGATCGAGTTTGTCTCGCATTTAATTTTTGTATTTGTTTTATTCTTTCTAAATAATAATAATAATAATAATAATAATAATAATAATAATAATAATCAGTAACAAAAGAACTGTGTCAAGAAATGGAAAACAAAAAAATATTATTTCTGATAATTAATTTGGTAACTTCTGGAGCCTCGATTCATATCAATAATAGAACATCACTCATTATTTTAACCAACAAAGGGAAGGAAAATTTATGTTCGTTTGAATGCGTGAAGTACGGCCTCAACCTCGTTATTATTAATAGAGAATTATAATAATTTGAACCAACAATCAGTGATCGACAAAAGAGTTGTAATGGTGGCGAGAGTAACACACACACACACACACACACACACACACACACACACACACACACACGCACGCACGCACCCACACGCACACACACACACACACACACACACACACACGCGCGCGCACACACGCGCGCGCACACACACCCACACACACACACACACACACACACACACACACGCGCGCGCGCGCGCACACACGCAAACACACACACACACACACACACACACACACGCGCGCGCGCAAACACACACACACACACACACACACACACACACACACACACACTAACTAACTAAAATAAAAAAATAGCAACAGAATGATATTAGAAGTTCAGTTAAAATTATGAAAGTCAGTGAAATTTAATATCAATAATAAGAAAGTACCTGTTGATTGTATGGAATATGAATTTAGTCAAGTCTGGTAAATTCTAACAAATATTAAATGTCTGTTTATTTTATCTAATCACTTCAGTCGTAATTTGCCTCTACACCAGCCTGTTAATATCACAAGAATGGAAAATATGTTAACACTGGCACAGCTCAACGAGTTGTCCTCTTAATCCGGTAAAACGGTTAAGTTCGGTAATGGCGGTTGAGATTCTCTTTAAGCCTCGGAAGTCCGTTAAAGCCGTTAATTCCGTTACCCACTAAAGTTTCTGGCGTTAATTTACCAAAAGACGATGGTGGCATAGAATACATACATAAATACACACAAGGAGAGAGAGAGAGAGAGAGAGAGAGAGAGAGAGAGAGAGAGAGAGAGAGAGAGAGAGTAAAATATTATCAACCTCTATCGCCGCGTCACTCACTGGAAACAATCGACTCTGATGCATGAAAAATAAAAACTCACAACAACATCATCACTCAAGCTTACTCAACTGATGAAGAACATCTATCGACATCACGTATCGAACCACATCGACAAGAAATACCATTACACCCTCCATTAAGTATCGATTGACCTTTATCGACACCAATGGCAAGTTCGCTTCCACCACAAGGTGACCTACAGCGGCAAAAAAATATTACCTTCCATTAAGTGTCGATCGGCCATTATTAACCAAACACTAAATCAAACAGCATTAGAAATCGACCTCGACACAACCTTACAATTATCCAGCATTACAATTCAACCTTTACATAATTCTACAATAATCCAGTTACCATAAATCGACCTCGACAAAAAATACAATTATCCAGCATTAAAATTCGACCTCGACACAACAATACAATTATTCAGCATTACAATTGGACTTCGACACAACACTACAATTCGAGCTCGACACACCACTACAATTATCCTGCATTACAATTCGACCTCGACACAACACTACAATTATCCTGCATTACAATTCGACCTCGACACAACACTACAATTATCCAGTATCATATATCGACACTAATCGACTGAGAGGAGCACAATTAGCCCCACTGAGTCAAAGACGATTCGCGCCACAAGAGAAGCCAAACATCCGAGAGCAATCAAGGTGGCATCCTAATCTCAGGTACTAAACGACTCAGCTAATTGCTTATTAAGAGAGGCCATTACAAGACAAATGGTCTCACATTTGCCAGGTGAGGTAACGTGAGGGTGTTCCGGTGTATTGCGAAGAGTGATAATAGTAGTCAGCTAAACGTTTATCATTGACTTTATTTCTTAATCGTGTTTGATGTCTTCTTTCAATCTTTATTTATTTATTTATTTATTTATTTATTTAGTCTTCTTCTTCTTCCTCTTTTTTCTTCTTTCTTGTTTTTTCTCCAACATTTACGCGACCGTTATGTATATTTTTAGTCGAGGTTTGTTTGAACTGCTTTAAACCATTGTCTCCAAAGGGTTAAACTAACGTCACAGAAAGCTGAGTGTTCAGTGTACTTGGGGCAACTCAGCTCACATAGGACACATTTTCAGATGAACAATAAATCAGTTATATGAACATCCTTATAGGGATTTATATGATCAGAGGAAAATTTTTCGAAGAACGGATCTATGAGGAACCATCTAAACACGAATATTGGGATGAGTTCTTACACCAAGACGAGAAACCTGTAATATTAACTTTTGAAAAATATTTACGTTAATCAGCGCAAGAGAGACATTAACGTGATTATTTTTTTAAAGTTTGAAGATAAAACCTTTTATATGACCATCTGAAAATTTTACTTTTTTCTTAGTTTAATTAAGTAAGACATTATATAAATTCCTCTAGTTACACGATACCAATTCCTACTCGAAGCTTTGAACAAATCTGCATTATTTTATCACCAACTTACGTGAGCCAATTCGATCAATTATCACAGTAACAAAAATAGTCCACCACCAACTGGAATAATCTCTTTATACCTCAACTTAAGTGAGCTATTTAAGAGAATTCATACAGGTAGAGGGAAGAGCAAACCCTCGTAGGGAACTGTGAGACTCGGGCAGCTGGTCGGGAGGTAGAGGAAGCCCCCCGCTGGTATAATACGACTGGATCCTGGAGGCTGAGCTGGAACTATCAACGTGTAACACCAATTAGATCCTGTGCTTCCTTAACGACCCAATTTAAGGGAAGACAGCGTGAGCATTATTGGAGGAGCGGTATGGGTAAGGTGGGAGGGGTGTGTTTCTCCGTTTGTTTCTTTGTCTGTGTGTCTGTTGTATGTCTGTCTGTCTGTTTGCCTAGTATCCTGGAGATTTATACGTGTGATTTTGTCTATCTGTCTGTCTGTCTGTCTGTCTGGCTGCCCGGTGTCCTGGAGGATTGTACGTGTGATTTTGTCTGTCTGTCTGTCTGGCTGCCCGGTGTCCTGGAGGATTATACGCGTGATTTTGTCTATCTATCTGTCTGTCTGTCTGGCTGCCTGGTGTCCTGGAGGTTTATACGCGTGATTTTGTCTATCTTCTGTCTGTCTGGCTGCCTGGTGTCCTAGGGGTTTCTACGTGATTCTCTGCCTGTCTGGTTGCATGCCCGACTTTGTTTTAGGTACTGTATATCTGGTGTCCTGGACTCTCTCTCTCTCTCTCTCTCTCTCTCTCTCTCCCTTTCATTTTAGTTCTATTCAGAGATAATTTCTACACCAACTGTTA
Source organism: Homarus gammarus (assembly GCA_958450375.1). Classification (NCBI taxonomy): domain Eukaryota; kingdom Metazoa; phylum Arthropoda; class Malacostraca; order Decapoda; family Nephropidae; genus Homarus; species Homarus gammarus. The sequence goes on from CAUDMG010001990.1 coordinate 435,081, forward strand.
TACTCTAAAAGACAATATATTCACCTAACCTCATTAATTAATCTTTCGTATTATGCGTTTTTGTTTCTCCAGGTGTCAGATTAACGTAGGTGTAATGTAATGTAATTCTTCTTGATGTAATGCAATGCGAATGATATATTATTGAGATTGTAAACACGAGTTTCTGTAATGTTATAAAAGTGATATCTATGTACATCAGAAAAGTAAAGCTTAAACTATACTTTTAATAGAAAATAAATTCATCGACACTCAAAAGAATAGACAAAGTGAGCAATGATTGATGTAATGATGTAAACAAACAAGTCATTCTATTATTGGTTTTATATTAAAAACTTTCTTCATATGTTGTGTTGCAGACTCTTAGTAACACACACACACACACACACACACAGACACACACACACACACACACACACACACACACACACAGCATCGTCACCAGCCCAGGCCAACTCTTACAACAAACTCTGAGGACTTGTGCGGGAAGTTGGTGCGGCTCGCAAAGACGTGGTCGTCGGCATGCTGTTTATTGCATTGAATATGAGTCTGGAGAGAGAGAGAGAGAGAGAGAGAGAGAGAGAGAGAGAGAGAGAGAGAGAGAGAGAGAGAGAGAGAGAGAGAGAGAGAGGATAATTACATACCCTGAGTAAAAAGCCACGACCCACGTTGATGCAAAATACACAATAAGACAAGTGAATAATATAAATATTTAAAACGACACACACACACACACACACACAAAGGAGTTACAGTAGGTACTTGACGTTGTAACACAAGATTAAAAAACCCTTCTTTTAGGATGTTGGAAGAGCACCCTTGTGAAATACCAAGACGCACGTAACTGTAAAAGAGAGATTAATTAATGAATAAACACAAAGGTTTCAATTTAACAAAGAAATAAAATAAAATTCTTCTCGGTTCACAAAGTTCACCCCCCCCCCCCCCACACCCCCTAGGCACCGTGAGTCCTGAGTCGAGACGGTTCATCAGTCAGTGTGTAGTGTCCATCTAATTATCCCCCCCATCCAGTACCACCATAAATCAAGGATAATTTATAGGGTAATATATGGTCTATTCGTCTCAGTGTCTGTCTGTCTGTCTGTCTGTCTGTGTGCGTCTATTCATATGTAAGGAAATTATTTCTTTAAGGGTACCTAAAGGTATATTGGTAATATTGGAACTAAATTTCATAACAACTTCATAACAGAGGTTTTAATGTATACAGTTGATGAATCCCCGTTAATGATGTAAATCACATGCGCGCGCGCACACACATCACAACACACATACAAAAACTACTACTGCTACTACTTACTACTGCTAGTATTACTACTACTTTTTTATGAATTGGCCTCCAGCCTCCCCCAATAGCCACACCTTCGCCATAATTTTACCTTAAAATTAAATATCCTAATACAAAAGTAGCTACTAAATCAAACCAAACCAAACCAAACCCAAACCAAACCAAGCCAAACCAAACCAAGCCAAATCAAACCTAACTAAACCAAACCAAACCAAACAAACCAAGTCCAAGCCTAACCAAACCTAACCTAACGTAACCAAACCAAACCAAACAAACCAAGTCCAAACCAGACGGCTCCGACGTCTCTGCCAGCAGAGGGCGAAGGGAAGAATAACCATCCCTGATTTTTGAGGTGTTGGCCAGAATATCCACCTGAGGCGACTACTAGAATAATGTAATAATAAGTATTTTATCAATAAAATGCTTATACATGTTTTTATTCATATTTTATTTCATGTATATGCTGTTACTTTTTTCCAGTAAATTGATACTACCACTGATACTTTTTTCCTGAAATTTTTTTCCTAGCAAATTTTTTAAATTTTATCCATTACTAATTTTTCAATTTCAATTTCACACTCTTCCTAGTCCCCTTGGTCCCTATTTACCTAGCAGCAAAGTAGTTACCTGCTGTAAGTCGAAAGTTGCGAAATCGTATTCAGGGACAAGTTGTTGGAACTTCCAATAACTTGCATAGACATAAACCATTGACTCTTCAGGCTTCTACGCCCTTGACTCTTCAGGCTTCTACGCCCTTAACTCATGAGACATAAGGCAAGCATGAACTTAGCATGCTTCCCTGTTGGGCGCTGTAAACGCTTCTGCGCTTCACCTTACACAAGGATGTAGGGGGGTGCCCAATAAATAAAAAAAAAAAAAAAAAAATCAATTTCAATTGTCTATTCCTTGATAGAGGGAGCGGGATCCTAGTGCTGTCACTAGGTACCCCTGTACAATGACACCAGAAGCATCTGGCAAGTGTGACAAGTATATACAGTATAAATATTATAAAGGGGCTTACTAAAGCCTAAGGAAGGAAGGATATTCCTTTAACACATAATCAATATTATTTACAAAATATCTGGCCAGTATGGAGAGGATCATCGTGTCACCGTCAGGGGGTCGTGGAGTGGTGGTCCAGCAGGCGTCACGGAAGCGTTGTGTGTGGGGACATCTTAAGAGGTAGTGGATAAGGGTGCTGCTGTCGGGTCTTCTGCATAATGCACAAGAGCGTTGCTCAGGGGATGCGGGGATACCAATCTCCCAAGCAAAGTCATACCCAATGATGATACGGACAGCAATCACGTCCCCTTTCCGCGACCCTTTCCCATAGACGTACGAGAGGTCAGGAAGTTTACGGAGGACATCGTACCAGGTGGGCGGGGAGTCCAGGGGGATGGCTGCTTCCCGAGCTTCTCTGTTTGCGTTCCATTACTTTTTTCTTAATACTTTCTTTCCGATCACCGGAGATCCTTCTGTCAACACCTGTGGACGAGTTACTGCAGAACCATGTGAGGTCATTCATGTCAGCACCTGTGGACGTGTTACTGCAGCACCACAGGAGGTCCTCCATGCATGTCAGCACCTGTGGACGTGTTACTGCAGCACCACAGGAGGTCCTCCATGCATGTCAGTCACCTGTGGACGTGTTACTGCAGCACCACAGGAGGTCCTCCATGCATGTCAGCACCTGTGGACGTGTTACTGCAGCACCACAGGAGGTCCTCCATGCATGTCAGCACCTGTGGACGTGTTACTGCAGAACCATGTGAGGTCATTCATGTCAGCATCTGTGGACGTGTTACTGCAGAACCTAGTAAGATCATTCATATCAAGACCTATGGACGAGTTACAGCACCACGTGGCACACATGACCTCAAACAACAGGGTAAGAGACCAGCCCCTGCCATCTACTGTAAACTATAATTCGTATGTTCATTTCGTGTTCCCTTTCCTTTGTGTAATGAAAGGTTTTGTTAAGGACCCACTCCCCCATCCCAATGTACATTGTGCAGTAAGTCATTTCTGCCCAATTTGTTTTTTTATCCTTTTGACTGCTGTACTTCTTCAATAAAAGGGTAATTATTACACACACACACGCGCGCGCGCGCGGAGGCAGAGAGTACAATTATCTCACGTTGGGTCAAACTGAGTACTACGCGCTTCGTGTGTCATGTGTTTTTAAGTATAACACCCTGGGCTACTCTTAGGAGGCCAGCTGAGACAGGTGCGACACACAATAATAGACAAACACGTATGTACAGTCAGCCAAAGATGCACCGACCCCACCCTGGGTCTCGTGCTCGCAATTTTACCTGGCAATACTTGTTAAAGGAAGGCTGTATGTAAAGGTGATTGTGATTGGTGGATCTGTTTTCGGCTGTATCACTGTCACGATAATTATTAAACAAACCAAAGTTAGAAATTTGATAAGAATAAACTATTCATTGAAAAGTTTCCAAATGTTCGTATATTTGCTTAAATAATGAAGAAAATTATATTAATGAAATGGCAGCTCAACTACAACCACAGCTGCCACGAGATTCTCACATCAAATTTTCTTCATTATTTAAACAAATATACGAACATTTGGAAACTTTTCATGACCTTAAATAGCAATGAATAGTTAATTATTATCAAATTTCTACCTTTGGTTTGTTTAATATTTATCGTGACAGTGATACAGCCAAAAACAGATCCACCAATCACAATCACCTTTACCAAGTATTGCCAGGTAAAATTGCGAGCACGAGACCCAAGGTGGGATCGGTGCATCTTTGGCTGACTGTACATTCGAGTATTGAACACAGTGAAACAATACTGTACAACACCTCCCTCTCCCTCCTTCCTAAGTTCCGCGTGAAGTGTGTGCCAGAGGATAGAAATGTCAAAATTGAGGGTTATACATGGAGGACACATAGAAGACACGCATGTGAGACACACATAAGGTACACAAGAGACACATTGGAGATACACAGGCGACACATTGGAGATACACAGGCGACACATAGGAGATACACAGACGACACTAACGCGAGGCACAAACGAGGAATAGTAGACACACAGGTAAAGCATAGGAGACACATAAGCAACACACATGAGACAGGTGGAACATAGGAGCACACAGGCGACACATAGTAGACACACACACACACAGACAACACATATGACACACACAGAGGCGACACATAGGAGATACACAGACGACACATGCACACAGACAACACATAAGAGACACACAGAGGCGACACATGATACATAGGACACAGGAGAATAAACTGTAACATTCACTAGATCGCAATGTTAGGGTGGGAGGCCTGAAAAGTTAGTAGGTATAAAAAACAAACATTACTTTTTCCAACCTGCCCACGGAAGTTAATTACTGCGAGAGAGAGAGAGAGAGAGAGAGAGAGAGAGGAATAAGAGTCCCTCTCATTTCAGAGAACATTAACGCATCAAAAGATGAACACAGTCTATCTTATGTAAACAAACAATGTCATCATATCCTCATTAATTAACCTGTGTATAAAGAAGAGACAAAGATGTAGTGGCCGAGTGGATACAACACCCACCATCTATTTTAAAGGTCGCTGGTTCTCAGCCACCTCAAGTCCACCCAGCTATCAATGGATATACCTGATTTTACAGTTGGGGAAATGAAGAGGGTCGAGTACAGTACCTGCCATGTTACCGTCTTGTCTACTGAAGGTGTAAATAATGAGTGTGTTTTATCCACAAGGCTATTAGGGAGTCGCTATGCTCATATAAGGACTCATTCTCTCATCTTTCACAGTCTGTATAAAATGAAATTCACTTTTACATTACCAATTCCAGCTTCTACTGATCATATTTAGACTCTCTCTCTCTCTCTCTCTCTCTCTCTCTCTCTCTCTCTCGCTGTATCCCTTGAACACTTCTATAATGACCAGAGAAATTATTGAAACATATAAATAAAGAGATAACGCTCACACCTTGCCGCCAAAAGTTCGGTATTCAATTCGTTAAGAATTCTAGGTATCACTTCAGAAAGTTTACCTGGAAGAAAAGTTGTGAAGGGGGAGGTAAATTAAGCCTTGAAGACTGTGACCCTTTAACAAGACGGTGCTGCAAATTGACGCTATTTAAGCAAGGTATTCTATTGTGGAGGTAATTAGTGGAGTTGTAGAGAGAAATATAGCTCAGGGGATTGTATACTTCAGGTATTTTCATGCACCATACAGAATGGCTTTATACAATAAGGGCCATATATAGAGAGTTATATACTGTTGAGCTAAAATTGGAGCGAAGTTGGCAAGGTGTTTTACAGTGGGGTAATTGGAAGAGTAGTATAGAATAAAAAAATAGCTCATGGGACTATATGATTTAGATCTTTTATATACAACTCGGATTGTCTTTATATTATTATCTCCATATATAGTTATATAATAAGGAGCTAAAATCTAGGCAATATAATGGAGTTACTTCATACTAAGGCGATGAAAATAGCACCAATATATTAGACCAATACTACATCATACTGGCGCAGCTTACAGTATCCCATCATATTAAAGGAAGCAACGTAATGGTTTTCACATGATGGTGTTCTTCATTGTGGATCAGTATGACAAAGTGCTACATTATGGAGCAAGAGAAGTAAGAAGCAAGAGAAGTAAGACACTGAGGCCATAACATAAAGTATATACAGTACAACTGTAAAAAAAAGAGCCACACATTACAGCCACTAAACTTAACATGAACAAGTAAACAATCAGCTGTTGCATGCAAGGTGTGGCGTTTACATTCTTGCAGCTTCCGAGTTGTGAAGTCAGAAGTGCTGAGGTTGTGGACGAGGTTAATAAAGAGATTGTGAGGTTATAGACAGTATAGAGGGAAGTACTGAGGTTGTGGAGGAGGTTAATAAAGAGGTTGTGAGGTTATAGACAGTATAGAGGGAAGTACTGAGGTTGTGGAAGAGGTAATAAAGGGGTTGTGATGTTATAGACAGTATAAAGGGAAGTACTGAGGTTGTGGAGGAGGTTAATAAAGAGGTTGTGAGGTTATAGACAGTATAGAGGGAAGTACTGAGGTTGTGGAGGAGGTTAATAAAGAGGTTGTGAGGTTATAGACAGTATAAAGGGAAGTACTGAGGTTGTGGAGGAGGTTAATAAAGAGGTTGTGAGGTTATAGACAGCATAGAGAGAAGTAGTGAGGTTGTGGAAGAGGTAATAAAGAGGTTGTGAGGTTATAGACAGTATAAAGGGAAGTACTGAGGTTGTGGAGGAGGTTAATAAAGAGGTTGTGAGGTTATAGACAGCATAGAGAGAAGTAGTGAGGTTGTGGAAGAGGTAATAAAGAGGTTGTGAGGTTATAGACAGTATAGAGGGAAGTACTGAGGTTGTGGAGGAGATTAATAAAGAGGTTCTGAGGTTATAGACAGCATTGAGGTAAGTACTGAGGTTGTGGAGGAGGTTAATAAAGAGGTTATGAAGAAGGTTGTACATGTAAATGTATCATATACTACCTACACACATACACACACACACTGTGTATATATATATATATATATATATATATATATATATATATATATATATATATATATATATATATATATACAGTATATTTATATTCAGAAAATCATACAGGAAAAAGTTCAATAAAAGTAGTTTAAGTAGAATAAAAGGATTTTTTAGCCCTTTTAAAACAACGATCAACAAACAGTGAAGGGTACTCAAGTTTTTGTGCAATGGACTGAATGTATTGCAGTTCTTCTTCAATAAATTCAGGGTCACAGATACGCAAACATCTCAAAAACATAGAAGAAAAAAAATACATTTTGGTAGACTCATGGTGACTCGATAAAATTTTATGAAACTGTCTACCTGTGTAGGCTTTCTGTACACCTTAAATTTATAGTTATGACCATTTCTAATGATAAGCATGAGATAATACTAGGGAGAAGATCATTAAGCTTGTTTAAAAATTCCAATGGGTCACTGTTTCTAGGCCAAAGACAAAGAACATCATCTACATATCTATACCATGGAAGAATAAAATCATCTATGTTGTGTAGTAATCTAGCCTCAAAAACCTCCATATAAATACTTTCCATTTGCTCCTCTTACGGTGGTGTGTGGATTAGTGGCTGTCATGTTTTTTACCTGACCTCATGTTTAGTAAGGTCACCCTGTGAACATAAGCCTCTCTCAGCCCTTGTAATTCAGTTACCTCTGAAGATGTCTTGAATAAAGACGAAAGCTAAGGTGCTCCATTGTTTCCCTTTTTTCTGTGTGAGTTTATCAAGATATTTCTTATCCACGTTTACATCGTGGATCTACAGGAAATATATATATATATATATATATATATATATATATATATATATATATATATATATATATATATATATATATATATATATTTCATTAGCCCAATAGCACACGGACTTCTACATATATGAATCGGCTGCTTGTCCAATTAACCAGTCCGTTCACACATATTTATATTTGGGTTTTAAGTAACGAAACCCAAACAGTAGTTCCTTTGTTTTATTATAAAAGGTTGTATATATAATTCCTGAGTGTATATCAACCGTAAGTCTCACTGTCTAGGAGTGAATGAGAAGGGGACGGCGTTTATGTAAAATAAACGTTAGGTCACGTCCTTACGATATGAGTTGAGGTGAGCTACTGAAGCTTAAGTGCATCGCAGTGTGTGCTTACAGAAATGCTGAGCTATGGGTCTCGCCCTCTTGGGTGAGTTGCCCGCTCACGTGTCCGTCTCATGTCTTACTCATAGATAGTGGAAAGTTAAAGTGTGGTGAATCTGAATATAATATCAGATGTATTGACCCATTTATATAATACGTTCTGTTGATGAGACAGGGACCTATTACATCGCTCGGTCACCTACCAGCCGAGCTCCGTGAGGCCTAAATAACTCACAGAGTACAGTACATCCTAGACAACCCTAACCATGTTATAAACAGATATGTAGACACAAAGCTGGGGAAATTACTGTAGGGGTATTCTCTACTACAGGGGACCTAGACTTTTGTGTCGTACGGGTTAGTATGTTATGAACAATGTTGAATTTGGATGATACTGCCCGGCAATAACAGAACAGGAACATTATTGCCAGAATTAACAGAATAGAGGGAATCGTAAGACTTGGTAGTGCAAATTCCCGTGACAGGTAAAATGGCAAGTTATTATTCAAATCAGCAAAATGTGTCTCGTTCAAGAAAGCTAAAACTTTTAATTTCTCTGATACTATTTGAATATCCTTGATAGTGAAATTCATTATAGGAAGTGGAATTAAAGCAGACTTGAGTTTTCGATTTAACGCAAAATGCTGATGAGTAGGCAAGGTCCGTAATGTACTACAAGTGATTTCACAGTAATCAGGAGCCTTGTAATGCCCTTTCACAACTAGCTGCTTAACACCATTTTGGCATTTTAAAATTACAGTAGTGAGATTTGGAAAGAACAAATACTGCACATTGTGAAGGTGAGCGTGGAACACAGTCTTTAGACTAACTGGCCTATAACTGCATTGCGCTAATGCTGTGCGTACATTTGGTTGTATGACTGCCAATTCACATATTCCTTCTGCAGCAGGAATAAATGCAAACATGCAGGCTGGACATACGTGTGGGTGTAGATAAGACGACTTACACCGTGACAGTACCTCAGAATCCTCTATTGATAACAATGAATATTCTTCATCTACTAAGAAAAGTTCTTTAGGCCTATCTAGGGTATACAGTGTGTCGTTCACAAACCAGGGGAAGGGTTCTAAACGCCATGCATTAAACTCATGTTGCCCTCGCATAGGAGTGTGGATCAGAATTGCATTGTGCGTGAGGGTTGACTCCAACAGTGGGTAATAATACTGAACCTCATTGTCATTGAAAATCGGAGTTAAATGATACTGCAACTTGGCTATTTTTAAAGCTTCAAGAAGCGTCTGCACAGGCACAAGCTTCGCGTCCACACATCCTATCCCGGCATCTACAATGCTGTCTATTAGTTCATTTTTAGAGGTTATAATTTTATGAACTGAAATTTCAGCAGCATGCAAATATTCTGTGAAGTAAAGGAGCCATTCTAACGTCGGGATCGCTTTCTGTAACCTAGTAACAATCCTCGAAACTTGGTTAGACTCCATTATGATTGCATTAACCTTTGATTCTAGAGCAGTAATCGCGTGAAAGGTTTGAGAAATAACACGATTCTGTTGAGATACAGCTTGAACGACAACGTCCATGAAACTATTGTCGAATTCATCAAAGCTGTGCTGAGACCATGAAGAATGTCCAATGCTGATTGTAGTTGGCCGTCGACGTTTTCCATCTGACGTGAAAGTACGAGTTAACTTCTACTCGCAGAACGTAGTTTCATACAATAGTCATTTGGGACATTTTGCTTCTGAACAGTCTGTAAGGATGTATCAATCACATTATCATCAACATCTGCGATCTGTGCATTAGGCTTCCATATTTTGAATTTGTTGCCTGCTTCTTTTGAGATTATGCGGAATGGACCAGAAAATTTCGCCGAAAGTTTGGAGTTCCCTTCAGGTTCCTGTAACATAACAGCGTCCCCAACGTTCAGTGAGATAGGTTTAGCATGTTTATGTTGTTTGATGATCATTTCGGCGCGTGACGCTGCTAGTTGTGATCGTACTTGGTTATGAATTTCTGTAAAGACATGAATTTGTTTTGCCGCAAAATCATCCGTATTATATACCGGGTATGGCGCCTCTGTAAGGATGTCGTAAGGCAGACGTTTATCTGTACCATAGACAATATAGTAGGGTGTTTTGCCCGTAGAGCTATTAACTGACCCATTTATCGACGCTGCAACCTGCGGTAACCAATCCTCCCATGCGTATTGAAAACCACTAACAATTGGACGCAGTATTTCCAGGATTTTACGATTAGTTCTTTCAACAAGGCCATTAGCCTGTGGATGATAAGCTGTCACAAAAGTTTGTTTAATTCCATATTGTGCACATATATGCTCTATTAGCTCATTCTTGAACTCTGTTCCATTGTCAGAGAGTAGAACTTTAAGCGTAGTATATGGACATATGAGATTCATCACTAATGCATAGGCTACTGCTTCGGCCGTTTTGCTTTTCAGTGGGACCAAGACCACGAACCTGGAAAAATGATCCACACACACTAAGACGTATCCTGATCCCTGATGACTCATTGAGAGTTGTAACAAGTCAACAGCGACTGTGTCAAACGGACGGTCTGGTGTAGGATATTGTAGAATCGGGGCAGGTGATCCTGTTGATCCTTTATGTTGAGCACATGCCAAACAATTAGCTATGTGTAATTCTATGTCTTTCTTCATAGTGTTCCAGAAATACTTTTTTCATAAATCCGCTAAGCATTTATCACGACCTTGGTGACCTGCTTGTGGGACATCGTGGAACAATGTCATTACTGCTTTGCGCAACGTGTCAGGTACGACTATTTGAGACACATTACCCTCAGTGAGATTTTCTCGTCCTATTGAGTATGTTATGTCGTAATTCAAACTGACTTAAGGGAAGAAATAACTTGGGGAGTTTAACATCCTCGCCCGATTCGAGAGCAAAAATAACAGCTGACCAATATGGGTCGCGTCGTTGCTCATCTTCCAGTTGCGAAAGAGTGAATGCTGATACAGGCATAACTGGTGCTATATTTCTTGACAGAGCGTCGGCGACAACATTCGCCCTCCCTCTTGAATTGTCAGATACCAGCGTGCTAATCTGCCCGATAAGTTTCTGCCATGGAACAGTTCGGTGACTGCCGCATGATCAGTAAAAGCAGTTATCTTATAGCCAAAGATAATTTCCTTGAACTTCTTAAGTGCCCACACAATGGCTAACGTTTCTAAATGCGTCACCGAATAACGTGTTTCAGCATCGATTAGTTTGCGACTTGCAAATGCTATCACTCTAAACTTCCCACGCGTGTCCTCTTGCATGAGCACTGCTCCGACTCCAATTCCGGAAGCGTCAGTACAGAGAGTGAAAGGTTGAGTGTAGTCTGGGAATGCTAGAACCGGGGCATTGGTTAGCGCTGTCTTCAATGCCGTAAAACTTTCCTCGTGTTCAGCATCCCATAGAAACACTGCATCTTTTTTGAGCAACCTCGTTAGGGGCGATGCTAATGTTGCATAGTCCTTGATAAAGGAACGATAATAACCAGATAATCCGAGAAAGCTACGCACATGATCATTTGAGGTAGGACGCGGGAACTGAGATACAGCTTTTACTTTATCATTAACTGTGTGTATGCCCTCACCGTCGACTACATGACCAAGGAAATGGATTCTGGATTTTAAAAACTCGCACTTTGAGAGTTTTATTTTGAGGCCTGCTGTGGAAAGTTTGGCCAAAACTTCACGCAGTTTTATCAGATGGGAATCGACGTCCTTACTGACTACTATTAGATCATCCAAATAAGCGCAGACTGTGTTACCAATTAGTCGGGCAAACAGGGTGTTGATCATTCTTTGAAATGTTAGTGGGGCATTTCTGAGACCAAATGGCATTCGTAGAAACTCAAAGTGGCCTAGAGGCGTGCTAAATGCCGTGATTTCTCGTGACTTTTCATCGAGTGGTATTTGCCAATACCCACTAAGCAAATCTAAGTTGCTAAATACCGCATTATCCTTGCCTAAGGATTGCAATATGTCACTCAAGATAGGCATAGGGTACCTATCAGGGATTGTTTGATCATTTACGCGCCTGAAATCTATGACAGGGCGCCATCCACCATCCTTTTTCGGGACGAGGAATAATGGGCTATTAAAGGGGGATTTTGAGTGTCTAATGACATTCTCATCTAACATACCCTGTATCATATCTTGCACTACAGCGTGCTGGCTATGAGGTAGTCTATAAGCTGGTACGTAAATAGGGTTGGTTCCTTCCTTTAACGCTATATGATGGGATGTTAAATCTGTCTGACCTAGCGTTTCCCCTGGCAAGGCTACTATATGTCTATAGTCGGCAAGCAGATCTAACAGGCGTGTCTTGCCCTGAGGATGATCGATCACCTTAACATGTGGCGCTATTTGATCTATCCTGGCCAGTCGAGTCTGTTGGCAATTCCCAACAATACTTCGAATTGGGAATTTATTTGGTTGCACTTTGACATTGTTGTGATATACTAGAAAGTCACACAAATAACATCCTTTCTTTAAGATTCGTGATAATGTGAAATTGCTGCCGCAATCCCGTAGACTTGTGTGTGTGTGCCTCACAGTAGACACAGCTGATTCCAAGGTTGGGTGACTGGGTCAATGTTCACAAAAATCCTGAGTACAGCAAACCGCCGCTAATGGTCACACTAGGTCATCCACAATACCATACCTCAGAATGCTGAGACCATCTCTCAGACCGGATGTGTCATCATCACTAGGGTGGGTGCTGGGTGCTGGTAACTGGGGGTTGTTCACGCCATACGAAAGAATTTTGTTGACAGGATGTTGATTGATGAGTAGTCACAACAACTGCAGTCACGTCCTGTCACACCCTGGGCAGTGAACGAATCATTTGCAGAAACTAATGTTCACTTCAGCTCACAGGATTGTTGCGTTGGTGAATTCCTCATTCTGGTAATGGAGAGTACTCTTCAACACTGCTGGTACGATCGTCCAACTCTTGCTGCTGTAATCACGCTGGGAAGGTGTGTGGTTGAGGTCGAGAGGTATCTCTGACGCATGATCCGCCTTCCTCTTAATAGGATTGGTAGACAACACTTTCGTCCTAGCGGTGAGCATAGGTTCAGAATGACTCATTGCTGTGTAGGAAACACCTTTAAACGTAACACTATTATTACGTGGATGAACATCTATCATGTTCTTTCGAAGAGTTGGTAGACCAAGTAACCCGTCAGCTGGCAAATTGAACTGCTGAACTATATAAAAGTCCGCGTAGAAGGGCGTACCACGTCTTGAGAATCTGAGTGGTAACGTCACCATTCCTTTGATGCTCAGCTGAGTACCTGAAACTCCTTCGAGCTCAGCGTTACTAGGCCTCCATTTGAATTTGCGGTGAGGGAATTTACGTTGTAACTCGTGATATGATGTCAAGGCCAATACATTAGCGCAAGCACCTGTGTCTATATCAAGAGCCAATCTGGTATTATCCACTCTCACCGGCACTGACAACACTTCCACTTTGCTAAGCGCCGCTACTAATGAGGCCGCTATAGAAGTGCTGTGAGGAGGGGTGGGAATTACCCTATCTATCCCTCTCCGTGCTGTGGTGTGCGCTGGTCTTCCCCCGATGACTTGTCCTGGGGACGTTTCTGCTTGCGCCTATACGACACCTCCGTTTCACTTAGGTCCACTCCCCTAGCCCTTATTAGCACATCGCACTCATGTGAACTATGAGATGTCGATTTGTGAAGAGCGCACCATTTGCGGGCTTTCTGGGTAGGAGGAGGTGCTGCTTTGGCTCCCTCACTGTTTGACCTTGAGAATGGCTTTGCACCGGGTGCTCTATTTGCACTATTACCTCGGAGCTGAAAACAATCTTCCATTACGTGGCCACGTTTATTACAATGTGCGCACCGTAACGATGTTTTCTGTTTATATGTTAGGCGGGGAGGAGTAATCGAAGCTAAGTGTGTCGCATAAGGAGTCTGGGAGTGAGGCATCTGTGGCATCTGAGACGGCTGGGGTTGTGGTGACGTCACTGAGGGCTGAGCCAGTTAGGGGCCCGTAGCCTGGGGACAGAGCTTGTTTGAGTATTCCACCATATCCAAGGGTGGTTCATACTGTACTTCCTGTGCCCGGCTATATAAGGGAACACGGACGGAAAGAAGAAAACTTATTAGTTCTATCAATGTTTCCACATTGTCCGGTGGCATATCACCCCGTGAGTTGTACCAGCCTGAGGACCGGAAGGTCGCTTGCATGTCCTGGCGAACCTCGCCTGCAATGTCAACAGCGTCAAGAGGCGTTTCGTTTCGTATACCTGGAATACAGGGATCCAACCATCTGAAGATCCATTGCAGTTGGCCCAGCTGTGACCTACCCCCAAAAATCCCAATTAGCGTTCGCTTAAACTTTTCATAGTCAGGGCTTTGCAAACCAAACGCATTTAAACGACTGCCTGCATAGGAACCCTGCGTTATATGGGAATGTACATATGCTTTCTTTTCTTCGAAAGTCGTTATGTGACTATTGCGCATGCTATCTTCACATGCACGAACAAAATGTGCGACCCTATAATCGTCTTGTCCCATGAAATTTCGAAAATAGTCGCCGCGCTGCATGATATTAATAACATTATCAGCTTTAGGTGTGGTAGTAGTACTGGTGTGAGGGTTAGAGGACGCCATTGTAGTGTTAGTATTAAGCAAGTTAGTATTCTTACTCTTAACAGAAGGCTGGGTTAATAAGGTTGTTACTGATTTAGCAACAGACACACTATCACCTGTAACAGGGGAAACTGCTTTAGTATACTTAGGTGAGGTACTACAGTGATTACCAGACCGTAGGGTACGACGGTTTAAGTCGTCAAATGATTCGTCTATAACTTTCTCACTACTTCCTACCTAATCATTTAACTGTGTTCCATACTCAAAATCTATGTCAGTCTGGGCTTGATCATCGATTAGTTGGTTATCAGCAAACAGTTGCGCTAGGCGTTCGATTTCATCTACATTAGACATGGGAAACTTAGAAATTATCTATTAGCCCCCTTGGGTCAATGAATACTTAACAGTAAGTAGATCACTTGCCTCTCATTTACAAGACAAATGAATATGAATTGTAGTTAATTATTAAACTATCAATAAGAAGACAGACACTTACAAACCACTGTAAATTATAGGATTTCAATACATTAATCTTACATTCGACACTTTATCAATGAAATAATCCTATCCGACGAACCTATAGGTGTGAAGATATCTCTCGAACGTGTTCATGTGTGTAGAATTATGTAATTTAAATACCTATTTATACAGAGTAGTACGTCTGTATAGAAAATGTGATCCGTCAAGACGAGTCCTGAGTCGAGTGGGTAGAGTGTGGGCGGGGCCTCTTCCTAGGATGCATGCGCTGCTGCTGGTTTCCTTGGCAACGAAGACGCTTCTGCTTTGATGAGAGACGAGTCCACTTGAACTAGGTGAGTTCCTCCTCCGGCGATCAGAAAACTGCTGATGATTGGTTATCACACTGCTCGTTGCTGGGTCGCTGGCGAAACTGCCATGTGCCAAGTCTTCACAGTCCACGTATATATGGAGATGACACCGGAACTTCGTAATTCGCGCTGACGACACAACAATACTGCTCAGCTGTTAGTGAAATACCAATTGTTAGGCCAGGCTATGAAACTTGTCTTCAACACTGCAACACTGTAATGTCTAGGGAATGCTGAGTGGAGTCTATCTCAACCGGCTCAATCTGGATATGTACCAACAGGCTGTAATATATGTATATTACGAATTCTGCACGTATTTGTGTGTGACAGAGATAAGGAGCGCTCACTAAATATCGTCTCAATACGGGATATAGTTTTAAACACTCGGATTATGTAAAGCGTCACTGCTGTGTGGTTTCTTGTTTTTCACAAAACACAGACTGATGATACGACTACCAGTTTGAAGAATCCGTATCCCACCGCTGCCACCTATATGAATCGGCTGCTTGTCCAATTAACCAATCCGTTCACACATATTTATATTTGGGTTTTAAGTAAGGAAACCCAAACGGTAGTTCCTTTGTTTTATTATAAAAGGTCGTATATATAATTCCTGAGTGTATATCAACCGTAAGTCTCACTGTCTAGGAGTGAATGAGAAGGGGACGGCGTTTATGTAAAATAAACGTTAGGTCACGTCCTTACGATATGAGTTGAGGTGAGCTACTGAAGCTTAAGTGCATCGCAGTGTGTGCTTACAGAAATGCTGAGCTATGGGTCTCGCCCTCTTGGGTGAGTTGCCCGCTCACGTGTCCGTCTCATGTCTTACTCATAGATAGTGGAAAGTTAAAGGGTGGTGAATCTGAATATAATATCAGATGTATTGACCCATTTATATAATACGTTCTGTTGATGAGACAGGGACCTATTACATCGCTCGGTCACCTACCAGCCGAGCTCCGTGAGGCCTAAATAACTCACAGAGTACAGTACATCCTAGACAACCCTAACCATGTTATAAACAGATATGTAGACACTAAGCTGGGGAAATTACTGTAGGGGTATTCTCTACTACAGGGGACCTAGACTTTTGTGTTGTACGGGTTAGTATGTTATGAACAATGTTGAATTTGGATGATACTGCCCGGCGGCGGCGGCGGCGGCGGCGGCGGCGGCGGCGGCGGCGGCGGCGGCGGCGGCAGCAGCAGCAGCAGCAGCAGAAGAAGAAGAAGAAGAAGAAGAAGAAGAAGAAGAAGAAGAAGAAGAAGTGGGTAGGAGGAGGAGGAGGCTGGGGTGTGAAGCACAGGTGTTCCTAATTAAAGGTGAAAATAATGATAGCCTCCTTGCCCCCCCCCCCCCTCACTCATCCCACCAGCTAACACCACATATTTAACTAGGTAAAAGGAATCAATAAAGGAGATATAGATAAAGTTCTTATAATATCCGAGCAGGATAGGACTCGTAGCAACGGATTTAAGTTGGATAAGTTTAGGTTTAGGAGAGAGATAGGAAGGAATTGGTTCACAAATAGGGTGGTGGACGAGTGGAACAAGCTTAACAACTATGTAGTAAGTGCTGGAACGCTGGAAAGTTTCAAAAGGAGACTGGATAGATTCATGGATGATAGAGAGTGGTAGTAACTCTGGACAGGAGCTGCCATGCACAGGCCAACCGGCCTATTGCAGACTCCTTATTTTCTTATGTTCTTATATACGGAGGACAACTTTTGGGTCTCTCTCTCTCTCTCTCTCTCTCTCTCTCTCGCTTCTAATCGCCTCCAACTACCTCCACATTCTCTCTACCTTGCTCATCTTATCTTCTCTAGGCACCTCTACCCCTCTGTCTCATTTCCTTCACACACTCTTTCACCTCGTTCTCTCTCTCTCCCTCTCTTCCCACATCTTCCAAACTCCTCCACCTCTCACTCTTTTTCTGCTAAGTAATTATGACAGCATAAAAAATGAGGAAGATACAGAGAAAAATATATCTGGGAGGAAAGGTTTTACGTAACCAAGCCTCTGTGTAAAGGTCGACCGTAGGTTTGTTTGTTCTTACATAGGAATGACTCCGTTGTTATTGTTGTTGTTGTAGAGGACAGTTCAATCTTGTGTTTGTTTGTTTCTTTATCCAGGCAAATGCTTTTGTTGTAGTTGAGGAAGGAAAATCCACTGTTTGTTTCTCTGCTTCTTTGAGTGTATGTTTGTGTGTGTGTGTGTGTGTGTGTGAAATCATACCTTTAAAAATAATTCAACCATTATCCTATTAAACCATCGTCCTCAAAGATTTAGAATACGCAAAAAAATAATATAAAAATAAATAGCAGCAATTTCCTTTTTCCATTAAATCTTTTCACTGACTATTTGATTTATATTTTTTTTTACTATATTTCGTGTATTTTTTTCTTTCTACGATAAATCTATTGGAGACTTTATTCTTTAGCGTTGAATTCCCGGAACTCCTGACTCACGGCAGACCTGACGACCTGAACACATGACTTAGTTCAGGGTAAGGGTTTAGTCGTAACTTGTTTTTCTTGTTTTTTGTTGTTGTTGTTCTGAGATATAGTGTCTGTTATTGTTATTGTTGTTATTATGATGATATTCAGTTATTATTATTATTATTATTATTATTATTATTATTATTCATGCCACACTGAGTTTATCACACTGTAAGATGTTAGTTAGATTGTGACTCTCTCTCTCTCTCTCTCTCTCTCTCTCTCTCTCTCTCTCTCTTCACATCTCCACCTACCTCTCTCTTTATCTCTCTCGTCCCACTTTCGTAACAATATTTAAATTTGGCTCTTATATACAGGTGCCTCCCGTGTCTGACCTCCAATTAGTGTTGTTAAAGATTACTGAAATGCTATATTAAGTTCAAGTAATTCCACACCTGTTCATATATTTTTACCTGTCAATTAGGAAGGAACTTTTTTTTTTTGGGGGGGGGGGGTATTTGTTTTGCATTATATATTTAGTTATGATAATAGCAATAGTATTTTTATGTATTTTTCTTAAATTGATCACAATATACAAGAGAAAGTGGGACAAAAATTAGGTAAAAATATATAAACAAATTAAACATTTAAAATAAGGACAATTACCAAAATATTATGAAATTAGTCATGACGGAAAAGCGAATATGATAAATTTACAAAAATAAGGAAAATATATATTAAATTAGTAAATAGACCTAAATATTTAAAATAGGAAAAATATGGACAATAATCAAACTATAATTAAAAGAGGACATAAGGCAAAATCGACAAAATAGTGAAAATAAGAAACATAAGGAAAATCGACAAAAAGAAGGAAATTAAAGAATAAAACACGGAAAATCGACCATAAACATCTAAAAAATCGACAACAAATAAAAAATTATAAAATATACAAGATAATTACCACCCAAATAAAACAATATGAAAAGTCGACACGAAAATCAGGAAAATCAGCAAGAAAATCAAGAAAAAAAATAAGAACCTGCAAAAAAAAAAAAAAACCACGAGAGTGTTTTCAAACTTGTGTCAAAGTTATAAATGTGGGCCATTTTGACAGTGACAGGACCCATCCAATACCGACAAAGTCTGCTGATTTCTCCGCCAGATAGAAAGTGTAAACACGGCAACCCATTAACAAACGCTGATATATGATGTATGAGAGAGAGAGAGAGAGAGAGAGAGAGAGAGAGAGAGAGAGAGAGAGAGGTGTTTTAGAGGAGTGAAGAGGTGGAGTGAGTTATGTGGAAGAGAATAAGGAGCTATGAGTGAAAGTTCAGAGAGAGGTGAAGAAAAGGTGAAGGTAGAGGTGAGGGAGAGGTGAGGGAGAGTAAGGGTTTCCAAGAAGCATTGCTCACGAAGCATGCTGCTGCTGCTGCTGCTGCTGCGGCGTCGGCGGCGTCGGCGGCGATGGCGGTGTCGGTGGTAATATTGCGCAGACGGGTGAGTGTTGGTTGGGTGAGAACTAGATAGGTGAGGGCTGAATGGGTGAGGACTTGACGTGTGAGGGCTAAAGTAGTTAGAATTAAACAGGTAAGGACTAAACTGGTAAGATCGAGAAAGGAAGATGAAAAATTTACTTTAACAACATTATTGACAAGAGTAGAGCCCACACTACATCATTTTGTCTTTTCTGAGTACAAAGTTTATCCAGAGATCTTGGGGCAGCGTGAGCTCCTACTGTACTTATACCATCGTCATTATTTACTACCACGAGAGGCCGGAGGATCGTGGACAAGAGATGATAACACCAATACAAGTCACAAGTTTGAGATCTCCATTTGTAAGAGCGAGTCAAGGGAGGGTGTAAGTGGAGGGAGACTGATGAGAGTTAACAGGAGGGTTACGGGAGAAATTTGTCTCCATGAAGATGTGTGTCAGAGAGTGGATTGGACTGTTGTTTATATAAATATGGAGAGGAGATGTTGACGTTGAGGAAGAAGAAGGAGAAGGGGGAAGTAGAGGAAGATGTGAGGCGAGGAAGAGGAGAAATGAGACGAGGAAGAGAGGGAAGAGGAAATGTGAGAGGGGGGAAGACGAGGAAGAGCAGAAGTGAACCGAGAAAGAGAGGGAAGAAAAGAAGTGAAATGACGAAGAGAAAGTAAAGGAGAAGTGAGACGAAGAAAAAGCGGAAGACAAGAAGTGAGACGAGGAAGAGGAGGAAAAGAAGTAGTGAGACGAGGAAGAAGAGGGATATTAACAAGTAACACGAGAAAGAAAGGGAAGAGGAGAAGTGAGACGCAGATGAAGAGGAAGAAGACAAATGACACGAGAAAGAAAAGGAAGAGGAGAAGTGACACGAGGAAGAATGCAGATGAAACGAAGACGAGAGCCTGGATTGAGACATTAATATGCAGCAAATAAAAAGGATAAAATAACAGTTTTTAAAGTGTAGGGACGAGGTGATGAAAGACGTGGCGGTGAAAGACGTGGCGGTGAAGGACGTGGCGGTGAAAGACGTGAAGAAAATGAGACTGAGAGTGAAGGATGTTGAAGACAGAAGAAACCAGTTGGACATGGGTTTAAGAATCTGACACCTGACCTTATGTACGAGTACGTGACTCATGGAAGAAGAGTCCCCCCTCCCCCTCTCTCTCTCTCTGTCACCAACACAGTCCTCACATTTTGTCTCACACACACACACACCACACACACACACACACACACACACACACACACACACACACACACCGCCTTGTCAGCTTCGTAGACTTAATCCACCACAGTCTTGAGAAGCGTATAAGACCTCTGTGGTTCTTACCTTCATAAACTTAACCAAAGTGTTTACACAAGTCAACCACAACATAAGTATCAACCTAGCCATTGACCTTGGTTACCGTACTAGTCTCATATTATGGCTGAAAGACTCATTTAGTGAACGCCGCCAAGTTGTAGTCTCCCGAGAGGCCATATTCACCTGAGCCGTCCCCCAAGGCACTATAGGACGGACCTTCATTACTTCCTCATCCTCATCAACGATAACTACACCTCCTCTAGTACACCAGGAGTAGCCTTTAGTATCAGTGCATCGTTAACCACGTCACCATCAACCCTACTAAACCATGGTTATATACATCACATTTGGCAGGAATATATATTCATGTTGTATATATTTTAATATTTTTTGCCAATATGTGTGTGGGTGTGCATTGCAAATTTAGCTGTGTTTATTTGCATGTAACATTTTCAAGCTATACACACCAATTTATGCACATATGTGGTGGTATTGTGCGCGTTTAAATGAATACCGACTGTGGGTATTATATATGTTTTTGTGTTAATAATTTGACTACATACATCAGCATCCATTCAGTATGTCTGTTTCTGTGTGTACCGTCGACTGTGCATATGAGTGTCGACCCTATTATGTATTGTACAGTCTGTGTGTGTGTTGTCATCTGTTTACACAACGGATGGACTATAGTGTATATGTTGGTGATAGTGAATGATGTTTAAGGTTTATTTACAAATTCACACGAGTTAAAGTTGGGATTATAAGCCTTCTACTGGATGACCACCCTAGTAATCTCTTGAATATGATGATTTAACCCAATGAGTACGATAACTTAACCCTTTGAGTACGATGAATGAATCACTCGAGTACGACGAAATAACCTCTCCAGTACGACGAATGAACCAATTGAGTATGACGAATTAACCCCTTGAGTACGATGAAATTAACTCTTAGGCCTCTTGAGTACGATGACTTTACCCCCTGAGTACGAAGAATTATCCCACTAAATTGCGAAGAATTAACCCCTTGAATACAATTCAATTTTTTGTTTCAATTTCAAATGTTAATTCCTTGATAGAGGAAGCGGGATCCTAGTGCTGTCACTAGGTACCCCTGTACAATGACACCAGAAGCATCTGGCAAGTGTGACAACTATATACAGTATAAATATTATAAAGGGGCTTACTAAAGCCTAAGGAAGGAAGGATATTCCTTTAACACATAATCAATGATATTTACAAAATATCTGGCCAGTATGGGGAGGATCATCGTGTCTCCGTCAGGGGGTCGTGGAGTGGTGGTCCAGCAGGCGTCATGGAAGCGTTGTGTGTGGGGACATCTTAGGAGGTAGTGGATAAGGGTGCTGCTGTCGGGTCTTCTGCATAATGCACAAGAGCGTTGCTCAGGGGATGCGGGGATACCAATCTCCCAAGCAAAGTCATACCCAATGATGATACGGGCTCCCTTGAATACGATGAATTAACTTCACGAGTACGATGACAACCCCTTGAGTGCGTTGACTTAACCTTTTCAGTACGATGAGGGACAGGACGGTGGCGGTGGCGGTGGCGGTGTTGGTGTTGGCGGTGGCGGTGGCAGTGGCGGTGGCGTTGTTGGCGGAGGCGGCGATGATGGCAGTGGAGCTTAAATTTAATTAAAGTGAAAAGATATCACTGGTGTTACATCCTCGTTCGTATAGGTCAAAGGTTAAGGTCACATTCATATTATACATCCGGGAGGCATTACTTTCGTCCCGAAAACAATGATTCTAAGTCCTTTTAATTTTTTTTTTCATTCAAACGACATAATGAACACAAACACTTTTTTTAATTATCATTGTTTTCATTTCCTGGTCAACAGTATGTGGGGCGCAGGTAAATTTTTATTTTTTTTCTCCTAATGTCTTTTCAATGGGTCGTAAATATTGGAGTAATACGAGTAAATTATTTTTTCTTGTCATTTATAAGGAGAAATTGAAATTCACTTTAAACAGAAAACGGAACCAGAAATTCGTGTCTATAGAAAACGATAATACAAAAATTCGTTTCCACACAAAATAGGACCAGAGTTCGCGGAGGTATTATCTGAACGGAAGTAGCAGCTCAGAAGTTATGTTACAGCCTGGTTGAGATGTCGACTGTCCTTCTCTCTACTTAGGTCGGCATTGCTTTGCCTCAGCCGAACGAGAGCATCGGCCCCAAAGCCGACAACAGTCAGATATCGACTTTGAGGCAACAGTCACTAAATGCCTTATAGATCTGCGGTTCAACTGACTCAACACAGCCAGGGTAGCTACTTATGCATTAGGATAATTAATTTTAAGGTAATAAAATGGCGGCGAAGGTGTGGCTATTGGGGAAGGCTGGAGGCCACGTTAAAAAAAAGTAGTAGTTATATGAGGCTACAGTCACTAAATGCCGCATATATTTGCTACTCAACTAACTCAACACAGTTAGGATAGCTAATTATGTATTACGATATTTAATATTAAGGTAATAAAATGGCTGCGAAAGTGTGGCTATTGGGGGAGGCTGGAGGCCACGTACAAAAAAAAGAAAAGAAAAAAGTAGTAGTAGTAACCCCAGCAGAAACATCACTCCTTGTACTACCACCGACACTGGGAGGAATGGGACTAACCAATCCAGAGGAGAATGCTGCCACTGAGCATCAAAACTCAGTTAAGCTAACGGCAGCCCTCAAGGACCACATAATAGCTCAGAACGCAACAGGGGAGATGGATACCAGTGAAGTAAACAAGATCCGAAGGTCCATTACGACAGAACGACAGCA
Organism: Homarus gammarus; assembly: GCA_958450375.1. Taxonomy (NCBI): domain Eukaryota; kingdom Metazoa; phylum Arthropoda; class Malacostraca; order Decapoda; family Nephropidae; genus Homarus; species Homarus gammarus. The sequence continues at coordinate 458,544 of CAUDMG010001990.1, forward strand.
CGGCCAAAATGACAAGTTGCAGCAACTATTGCTGCAAATACCAGAGAATTTGAAAAAAAAGTAGCTATAGCGCAGGAGGTGGGCGCTTCGAACTGGTTAACCACGTTACCGATAAGGGCAAATGGTTTCAGTCTCAATTAACAAGAATTTACAGATGCCATTGCTCTAAGGTATGGTTGGCCAGTAGAAGGCTTGCCCTTCCAGTGCGTGTGTGGCTCTTCCTATGACGTCGATCACGCCATGGTGTGCAAGAAAGGGGGCTTCATTTGCATGAGGCATGACGAAGTAAGGGACCTCACAGCAAATATGTTGAAGGAAATCTGCCGGTATGTCATGGCAGAACAGACCCTCCTTCCTTTGGACGGTGAGATCTTCCAACATAGGACTTCAAACACATCTAATGAAGCCCGTGTTGACGTCAGTGCTCAAGGATTCTGGACGCGGGGACAGCGAGCTTTCTTCGACATCAGGATTTTTGATCCCATGGCTGCATGCCACCGTAACCTAGCTCTCAATGCTGCACAGAGGAGGAACAAGAACGAAAAGGATAAGGGCATATGGGGAGAGAATTCAAAGCGTTGATCAAGGCAGCTTCACTTCTCTAGTGTTCACAACCTCTGGTGGGATGGGATCAAGTGCAAGATGTTTCTATACCAGACTGGCGGAGGTGATCTCCGAACAGAAGCAGCAGCCCAGAAGTTATGTTACAGCCTGGATGAGATGTCGACTGTCCTTCTCTCTCCTTCGGTCGGTTTTCCTCTGCCTCAGGGGAACGAGGGCTTCGGCCCCAAAGCCGACAACAGTTGCAGATATTGACTATGAGGCTATAGTCACTGAATGGCACATAGATCTGCAGCTCAACTAACTCAACACAGCTAGGATAGCTACTTATGTATCAGGATATTTAATATTAAGGTAATAAAATGGTGGCAAAGGAATGGCTATTGGGGTAGGCTGGAGACCATTAAAAAAAAAAGTAATATATCTCATAGATATTGAAAACTGCAATAACCTGATTTACTACTGAGGATGAATAATGATATTTTACCATAAAATTATTTCCTAGATTAAAACGAATATTTCCAATAATCTAAAATAATACACTAAATCTATTCACCAATTTAATATATAATTTGGTGGATCGGTATACAATTTATATTCTCGTGACGTCATTAGTTTTAATATGTACAGGTATGAGAGATATAGACAGCGGCAGCCAGTGGTGGGGTGACATCGTATTTTAAATCTCTCATATTGACAAACAGAATTTAGGTTTTTAAGTCTGTCGCGATCCCACTACCCTTTATACTTGGGGAGTGAATCCTACCCCAAGTTATTAACAAATAAAGGAACAAATAGGGAACACGGCAATAATTATCCCCACCAAAAACCTACTCAACTAAATGTACTTGAAAAAGTAAGAACAGTTGAAATAAGTGAATCAAAAAGGGGAAGATAATTAATTAATTCAATTTATGTTCTAAAGGGAGTAATGACTAGCAAACATGAATTTAAGGGAATAAGTAAGTGTATAATAAAATAAGAGTGATGCCGGAAGGGCGAAAATATGCTGTAAGGAGTTAGACCAAACAAATATTACTTAACATTACTATATTACACAAGACATACGAAATATATATATATACAACAATCACTACAAAATGATTATCCCTACCAAACAGGAGATACCTTACCACCAGGATCCCTTCCTAGGCCTAACTAAACGTGTCACTAATACCTAATACCCCTAGGGCATTGCAGAAGACTGGATAAAGCACTAGACAAGGGTCAAGGCTAGAGAACGAATGGACACGTCTAACCTATGCCACGGTTTTTCGCTACTGCGGAAGCGTGCCCACGCGGGGAGGAGAGCGTCTCATATCACGTGATTCAGGACATTTGCTGGATATTTTATATAATTAATTAATATTACTCTTGAGTTGACTTAAGAGAGTAAGACAATGATGCATATAAATTACATACATAAATATACAATTAACCTAAGTAACTAAGAACAATAATAATATAATAAGTACAATTAACAATTTATTAATAGCTTGTATGAAATGTAGGCGTGAACATATGCCTCACGCTATGCGAGTTCCCGAGCGCTACAGGCACGTGACACCTCCCCCAAAAAAGTGAGCTTACAACTAAATGGAAGAGAAAATGGATATACAGCCACACAGTGAAAGTAATAACTAACACAATTGGTTTAAATCAATATGAAGCAAAATAATTCATAATATAAACACAAGGTACTCAATGACAATAAAACAAAAAAATAATTTGCATATAGACATAGTTACTAAATAATCAGACTCGAGAAAGTGCATCAGCCAACACGTTCTCTTTTCCGCGGATATGGGAAATGTTCAAGTTATAGGGCTGAAGTGAAAGAGCCCACCTCAAAAGTCTTTGGTTGGTATGTTTCATCTTGTCAACAAAAGTAAGTGGGTTATGATCAGTGAACACTTGAATGGGATAAGCAGTGCTGCCAATATATACTTTGAAGTTTTCTAGTGCCATGATCAGTGATAAAGCCTCCTTTTCAATGGTGGCATAGTTTCTTTGATATTTGTTAAATTTTCTAGAAAAATAGCACAACGGATGAAGCACTTGATCACTCTCACCCTTTTGCAGAAGCACAGCACCGGCGCCAATTTCACTGGCGTCGACATGGAGAGTGAACTGTTTCTGGAGGTCAGGTGCAAGTAGTACAGGAGCATTTGCCAGCACGGATTTAAGATTCTCAAAAGATTCCTGGCAAGCCGTAGTCCACTTGAAGGTTTTCTTGCCACTCAGCAGGTCAGTCATGGGAGAGGCAACGGAGGAGAAGTTTGGACAAAAACGGCGGTAGTACCCCCGCCATACCCAGCAACCTCATCACACTCTTCTTATCGCCTGTCACTGGATACTGTTGAATTGCCTCAATTTTGGCTGCTATAGGCTGGACTTCCCCTTGTCCGACCACATGCCCCAAGAAAGTGACGTGGGCATGGCCGAACTCTGCTTTGACGAGGTTCACCGTCAGCTTGCTTGCAGCCAGTACGGAGAAGAGGGCTTGTAGACGACTCATGTGATCTTCCCAGGAACTGCTGAAGACGATGAGGTCGTCTAGGTAACAGAGGACACCTTCCAGACCAGACGTGATGAAATTCATGAGGCGTTGAAAGGTTGCAGGGGCGTTCCGCATACCAAACGGAAGGACTGTGAATTGGTACAACCCCTCAGGAGTGACAAAAGCAGAGATGGCCCTGGAGCGTTCAGTCAGTCTTATCTGGTAGTAGCCCTGGAGGAGATCCAACTTGGTCACGTACCTTGCCTGTCCAAGATCGTCGATCACGTCGTCGATGCGTGGCAAGGGATAACCATCTGGTTCAATGACGGCATTCACCTTGCGATAATCCACACACAGCCGCATTGACCCATTCGGCTTTGGAACTAGAACAACAGGGGATGCCCATGGACTGATGCTGGGTTCGACGAGGCCTAGCTCTTGAAGACGCTGTACCTCGGCTCGCACACACTCCCGCTTGAAGGCATTAAGACGGTAGGGACGCTGTCGGATTGGCTTGGCTCCCCTGGTCTCAACGTCATGCTCCAGCACTGAACAGGAGAGTGGGTAATCACCAACTATAATAAGATACTCCTGTAATAGAGACTTTATATTATTGGCTTGGTCACTAGAGAGATGGCACAACTTAGCACTGGGGTCCTCCAAGATAGTCGAGTTTTCAACTTTTACACTAGACCCATTCATTATTTCAGAAAAACACTGATCTTTATCATCCTTACACTCTGGCACAATGATACAATTTGGCAAGGATTGATCAACACAAGCAACTGCTTTTCCCAGGGTTTCGTTACGAACATGATATGACTTTAAAAGATTGACATGGATAAGGCGTTTTTTCTTACGCCGTTCAGGGGTGCTAATCACATAATTCACGGGTCCCTGTTTTTATAGTACTTCATATGGACCACTGTATTTGGATTTAAAAGGGTGATCATGTAAGGGCAGGAAGGCCAACACCTGCTCCCCCACTTGGAATTCTCTAGGTTTTGCCTTATGGGCCTTATCAAAATGCAGTTTCATTTTCACCTGAGCACACCTTAAGTTGGACTGGGCAAGTTCTACAGCCAGACGCAACTTCTCCTTGAATTGGACCACATATGAAGCTAAGGGCGTCGCGCTCTGATCACTCAACCAACACTCTTTTAACACCTTAAGAGGCCCTCGCGCATCATGTCCATAGACGAGCTGGAAGGGTGAGAATCCTCGCGACTCTTGTTTACTGTCCCGAACAGCAAACAAAAGAAGGTCAACTCCCTCGTCCCAATCCTTCCCAGTCTCCAGACAGAAGGTGCGCAACATGAGTTTTAGTGTCTGGTGAAACCTCTCTACCACCCCCTGTGACTGAGGGTGATAGGCCGAAGACCTCAACTGCCGGACTCCCAGGGTTTGCATTACCTGATTAAACAACCGGGAAGTAAAATTGGAACCCTGATCTGACTGCACCACTGTAGGAAGGCCTACTTGAGTGAAGAAGCGGGTTAAGGCTTTGATAAAATTCTTCGCTGTGATGCGGCGCAAGGGAATGGCTTCAGGATAACGGGTTGCACAATCAATAATGGTTAGCAAGAACTGATGACCACGAGGGGTCTTAGGTAAGGGACCGACACAATCTATGACCACCTTACTAAAGGGCTCTTCAATGACTGGGATAGGCTGCAGAGGGGACGGTTTAACACTGGGGTTCGGTTTCCCCGCTACCTGACAATCATGGCAAGTGCGACAGTAAGAGCTGACGTCTTTCTTCATCCTAGGCCAGAAGAACGGGAATAAAATTTTTGCACAGGTCTTCCTAAATCCTAAATGACCACCCACCCCATCATGAGCGATACTAAGTATGTCCTGCCGCAAAGGTTTGGGAATAACAACTTGATGATGAACTAACCAAGGGTGATTGGCAGGAGAATTGGAGGGACGGAACTTCCGCATTAATACACCAGACCTAGTGTAGTAGCAATTTGATTCTTGTTCAGCTTCTGTCTCAGTAACTGACCTATTGAGAAAACCTACTAGCTCAGGATCCCCTGCTTGTAGCTCAATAAACTTACTCCTTGTGATGGGAGAGGAACCAAAACTAGTGACATCTGGGTTCCTATCTGCATCAGAACTACTCTGGAGGTTATCTGGTTGTGGGGAATTCTCAAAAAATTCACTGAGACCAAGATCAGTATGGTCCGGCTGGATAAGATTATCCTCGGACTTCTCACAGTCCTGGAGGGAAACTTCATCAACTTCACTAGTCTCTTCTACTTCTGTACTGCGGCTCATGCTACGGGTCACAGCACACGCAGGGAACAACAATGGAAAGTCTACTTCTAACTGCACAGTATTATTCTCGGCAGTGGGACAAGATGAGATCACAACATTAGGGAACATCATGTCGCCAACGAGGTCATTTCCTATCAATAGAGAGACCCCTTCTACAGGTAAGCTATCTACTACTCCTAACGTGACATAGCCTGACTTTATGGATGACCGCAGGTACACTTGACAAAGGGGAATACGCGACCCACCGGTCAAACCGTTCACAAGCACCCAGCTACCAGTATAGCATGAATCCAGGAATGGAGCAGCTTCTTTAGTAACAAGAGATAAGGCTGAGCCTGTGTCTCTCAAGAGTTTAACAGAAGTGGGTTGACTGAATTGATCCAAAGCTAAGGAACCAGGAGAACAAAATGGTTCAAAGGTTGATATCATAGAAGAGGGGGAAGCATTCAGGGCAACAGTCTGACTGAGGGCAGTGACACAGGGCTCCAATAATTTCTCCGATTGCTCGGCCACCCTGACCAAAAGAGCGGGGGATCCTTGGTGAGAGGAATTTCTTTTCTTTAACTTGAGACAGTCGCTGATGACATGTCCTGGCTTCTTATAGTACCTGCAACTTGAGTTTCTCTCACCAGTAGGAGTGGATCCACCTGTCCCATGGACCATGGGCTCACCCGGGGTAGATGATGCAGAACCTGAGGGTCGGGTCGGTATGACAAGAGGCAGGGACCCCGATGTAGATGTTTGTGTGGGCCGCTTGAAGGAAGTGAAGGACTGGGACATGGGAGCATAAGACCTGGAATTTACATTTCTATTAGTTAAGGAATAATGGTCAGCCACTGGACCAGCATCAGCCAGGGTACAGATACCTCTCTGATCCAAGTGTGCTCGAATGTCGCCGAATACACTTTCTAACCTCCTCTAGCAGGATTAGTTCAACAAGCTTGTCATGTTCTACATGGGCAGACTCACTTTCAATCCACCTCCGACAAAGGACCTGTTTCTGCCTGAAGAACTCCACAAATGTTTGTTTAGAACATAAGAACATAAGAACATAAGAAAGTGGGATACTGCAGGAGGCCGACTGGCCCATACAGGGCAGATCCCTTTCACACCCATCCCAGCACTTCCATGTGCCTATCCAACTTCGTCTTGAAGCTCCCTAGCGTCCCCGATCCTACTATAGCACTCGGTAGCCTATTCCACATATCCACAACTCTATTACCAAACCAGTGCTTGCCTATATCCTTTCTGAATCGGAATTTATCTAATTTAAAGCCATTTGTTCTAGTTATTTCGTTATTACTGAGCTTCAGAACATCTTCCATTTTACCCTTGTTAATCCCACTTACCCACTTGTACACCTCTATCATATCTCCCCTAACTCTACGCCTCTCTAATGAATGTAAGCCTAAGCTTTTCAGTCTTTCTTCATATGGAAGGTTTCTAATATTATGGAACTGTTACGGAACTGTTGCCGGTAGGCTTCAGGAACAAGTTTATAAGCACTCAAAACCGCGGACTTAAGAAGGGCATAGTCTAGACATTGATCCTCAAAGAGGGCAGAAAACACATCTAATGCTTTACCAGTGAAAGATCTATAAATAAGTTGAGACCATTGAGAAACAGGCCACTTGTTAAGTCGGGCAATTTTCTCAAAAAGAGAGAAGAATTTGTCTGGTTCTTCCTCATTAAATTTAGGAACACTGTTGAGACATTTGTCTACACTGAATGTTGAAGTATTACTACCTTGAGCCAAACCTCGTTGTTTGAGAGTTTCCAGCTCCACCTCGAGTCTCTTGAGTTCATCTTGTAAGGCCAAATTACTTGGTGTAACAATTTCCTCTGAATTTCCCGACGGTTGGGCTATGATTTCATTGTCAATAAGATAGTTGACGACAGCCTATTCTAACCTAGACTTATTCATGGAAGAGCGGCCTTCTACTTCATAATAAGCAGGGAGGGATTGCCACTCTGCCTTAGTAAGCCCCTTCAGTACTTCGGCTGAAGGTGAAGCCAAAAAGCTTTCCAGGTCAAACATGTTGAACTCAAAATCGAGTAGCGAAAAAAAAGTAACTGTGGCAGCTAAGCTAACTAGCTAGCTAATTAATAATATAAAAATGCAATAAACTGTGAAACACAGCAAGGGATTAACCAAACACCTGGAACACAAGATAAGGGTTAACTCACCAGTAGCTTAAGCAATAACAGGAGCAATATAAATGAACACTGTGAACACAGCAACTTGCATCCAAAAATACTTAGCGATGAAACAACACCTGGCGAGTAACAACACTTGATATGACACAACAATGGTGGTTAGATCCCGGACACAGGCCCCCACTTGTCGCGATCCCACTACCCTTTATACTTGGGGAGTGAATCCTACCCCAGTTATTAACAAATAAAGGAACAAATAGGGAACACGGCAATAATTATCCTCACCAAAAACCTACTCAACTAAATGTACTTGAAAAAGTAAGAACAGTTGAAATAAGTGAATCACAAAAGGGAAGATAATTAATTAATTCAATTTATGTTCTAAAGGGAGTAATGACTAGCAAACATGAATTTAAGGGAATAAGTAAGTGTATAATAAAATAAGAGTGATGCCGGAAGGGCGAAAATATGCTGTAAGGAGTTAGACCAAACAAATATTACTTAACATTACTATATTACACAAGACATACGAAATATATATATACAACAATCACTACAAAATGATTATCCCTACCAAACAGGAGATACCTTATCACCAGGATCCCTTCCTAGGCCTAACTAAACGTGTCACTAATACCTGATACACCCCTAGGGCATTGCAGAAGACTGGATAAAGCACTAGACAAGGGTCAAGGCTAGAGAACGAATGGACACGTCTAACCTATGCCACGGTTTTTCGCTACTGCGGAAGCGTGCCCATGCGGGGAGGAGAAAGTCTCATATCACGTGATTCAGGACATTTGCTGGATATTTTATATAATTAATTAATATTACTCTTGAGTTGACTTAAGAGAGTAAGACAATGATGCATATAAATTACATACATAAATATACAATTAACCTAAGTAACTAAGAACAATAATAATATAATAAGTACAATTAACAATTTATTAATAGCTTGTATGAAATGTCGGCGTGAACATATGCCTCACGCAATGCGAGTTCCCGAGCGCTACAGGCACGTGACAAAGTCCTGATGAAGTTTTTTGGTCACATAAAACGTACCTGTCCAAGTTACTGATGAAGCTGCACACACACACACAAACACACACACACACACACACACACATCCTTGACCACCGAAGGGTCAAGACGTACCTGGCGCTCCTCTCGGAGCAGCCAGGTCAACTGTTAAGTTGACCCATACCAACCCCTTCCCCTGAACCCTCCTCCCCACCGGAATATCAACAAGTTCTCGCCAGAAGTTACAATTTCATTTAGGAAAGGAATGGAACCAGTGTTAAACAGAGGTGAACAGTGGTGAACAGTGCTTAAGTCAGTGAGAACAACTCAACAGTAACAGTCGTACCCAAGTTAACCTTCACACAGTGAGGTTCCAGGTACCCAGTGATAACGGCCCGTGATAACCAGCGATGTGTTAATCCATCTACGATAGGAAGGCCTGGGACCAAACCTCACTCATATAACACCATCTGTGAGGGAATTACTACACCACATGTCCCTCATAACACCATATGTGAGGGAATTGCTACACCACGTCAAGTCCCTCATCACACCATCTGTGAGGGAATTACTACACCACGTGAGGACCCTCATAACACCATCTGTGAAGGTATTACTACACCACGTGAGGCCCCCTCATAACACCATCTGTGAGGGAATTACTACACCACGTCAGATCCCTCATAACACCATCTGTGAGGGAGCTACCACACCACGTCAGGTCCCTAATAAGACCATCTGTGAGGGAATTACTACACCACGTGAGGACCCTCATAACACCATCTGTGAGGTAATTACACCACGTGAGGTCCCCCATAACACCATCTGTGAGGGAATTACTACACCACGTGGTCCCTCATAACAACCATCTGCGAGGGAATTACTACACCACGTCAGGTCTCTCATAACACCATCTGAGGGAACCACTACATCACGTGAGGTCCCTCCTAACACCATCAGGGAGGGAGTTACTACACTACGTATTTGCTGTTCAACACGTACAATCCTTCATTAATCTGTAAGTTCAATGTATGTTCCTTTACCTTTCTCTAATGAAGGCTTTTGTTAAACCACCAATGTGTGTAATAAGTCATGTCCAATGTATATTTTCAGCCTTCGGGCTGCAGAACTTTTTCAATAAACCGTTAATTATTATTATTACACACACACACACACACACACACACACACACACACACACACACTACTACTACTACTACTTTGCTGTCGCTAGGAATCGAGTATGACGATCATACAGCTATGACACAATGAGATGAGTTCTTAAGAATTGATTTCATTTTGCCGCTTGCAGCGGCTACTTTATTGTGCACCCCACACTCATCCTGTGAGCGGTAGCGCAAAAGGATTACAGAGTAGGGTTTACAAAGGGTCATAATAATTAACCCCCGTTGTCAGGATATTATGGCACTGAAAGTTACACAGTATTTCATTTACATTATTTGTTTAGGTCTATACATAAAGGGTAACTAATTCACAAATGCGTGAGAACAGGCGTGTGAGGCAGTATGTCTGGCCTCACACTTTGTTATTCACATTTACGTGGGAGGTGTTCAAGCACATTGCGTATTTGGTTCTGTACATGAGAACTGATATAGTTACAAAGTGCAAAAAAGTGGATACAATCTTAATATGTCGGCTATCTTGCCATTAGAGATGAAGTGTTGTGCCATTTCACACACAGTGTGCTTGGACCTGTCCCTAAAAGGTTCTATCTTCACACAGTCGAGGACGTAGTGTTCAAGTGTGTGCCGTGTGGCCATATGTATGGCCACACACTTTACATTTAGTTTTGTTTACATCTGCTTGAGGAACATACTGCCAAAGGTACTTATATCCTAACCTTAATCTAGCGGTTACAACATCTTGTAATCTAGTGATCTTGTTACTTGCTCCATATACATGTTTCACTTGATACATCTCATCATGGTAAAATATGGATCGACTAGTGCCTGTTTGCACTTGTCTACTTGCGTCAAACTCATCAATAAGTTCTTTCCTAATTACAGTTTTAAGGGTTCTTTTTGACAGACCCAAATTGTATTCAACGGTGTCTTTGTTAGACGCGAGTTTGGCGAGGGCATCAACTCTGTCATGTTTTATGAGGCCTATGTGAGAGGGGATCCACAACAGTTTGACCCTGACACCCCGGTCAACAAGGCACGCATATTTGTGTCTGGCTTCAGAGACAAGAGCGTGACAACCTGTGTCGAGGGTGCCAAGGGCAAGTAGTGAGGATAGAGAGTCAGTGATGATGAGACTGTCAGTAACAGTGGTTTCAATGAATTTAATAGCTGTGAGTATGGCAACTAATTCATTTTGTAGAGTGGATGCCCAGTTGTTAATTCTAACTCCTTTCTCAATTATATTACTGTCAGGTTGAGTCACAACAATAGCACTTCCAGCCCTCCCACAAGCGGTGTTTAGAGATCCATCAGTGTAGATGGTCTGTGTGATATTATCATCAGTCTGTAGAGTGTGTATGTGTTCAAGAGCTCTCAATTTGGCAGTGTGTTGGAGATAAATGCTTTGTATAATTAATTTTTTAGGCGGATACGTCGGAATTGTGATATCGAAGGGAACTGTTCGCCAGGGTGGCAGGAAGCGTTGAGACACAACAGCGCTTCCTGCCACCCTGGCGGACAGTTCCCTTCGATATCACAATACCGACGTATCCGCCTAAAAATTTAATTATACAAAGCATTTATCTCCAACACACTGCCAAATTGAGAGCTCTTGAACACATACACACTCTACAGACTGATGATAATATCACCTAGGTTGGTGAGTTTTGAGGTGACTAAAGAGGCCGATACGGGATCGGCAGGGTCGATCACAGACGTTGCATATTTGAGAGGCTACATCTAGTGCAGGAAGGGCGGCGGCAGCGTCTTCCCGGCGTCGGCGCTTGTCTGCCTCGATATGCGGTCGGGCTCGAAAGTATTGATACCTTCTTGTGTGGTGCTCTACCAAGCGTTACGGTGTGGAGTAATCGTCTCCCAGGTGAGGGGGTTGATTTGGCACTTTTTCAAGTTTGTCTTAAAAAAATCCTTATACCTCCTCAGTTGACCGGCAGCATTACGTTTACTATTCGTTAGGTGACTGTAAAGTGGCTGCTTTGGCAGTCTACTATCGTCCATGCAGGTAACATGGCCAGTCCAGCATAGGTGCTCATGGATAATGTTGACTCGATGCTCCTACAGTTGGTGTCAGAAAGAATCCTGGAATTTGTTCTCTTGTCTTCACAGCGAACACGGAGGATGGAACGTAAACTTCGTTGGTAAGAGTTTTCAAGTGCCTTGAGGTGCCTCCTGTATGTGGCCCATGTCTCACTGCCATATAACAGGGTGGGGAGGACCACTGCTCGATATACGTTTAACTTCGTAGATAATTTCAGCTCCCTAGAGCGGAAGACACGGTTTCGGAGCCTGCCAAAGGCTTGGGATGCATAATGCATATCTGATCCGATGCTGAATTCTTCATCAATAACTGCGATGGTGGACAGGTAGTAGCCGAGATACCGAATGTGGGTAACATTATTGAGGGTAGTACCGTTAAGCTGGATGGATGGTGGAGTGTGGCTGATCCAGGGGCAGGCTGAAAGAGAATTTGAGTCTTACGTACATTCACCTCAAGGCCAAAGTGTGCATACGCATCCACGTAGGTGTTTAGGATCTCCTGTAGGTCGCGTTCAGTGTGAGCGACAAGGGTGAGGTCGTCTGCATACTGAAGTTCACTAATGGAAGCTGCCGAAACCTTTGTTCTTTCCTGGAGTTGTCTTATGTTTAAAAGACCCTTCATCCGGTAATGGATATCCACTCCGCAGGCAAAACTTGCGCTGGTACGAGTAAGGAAGGAAGCCAAGAAAATGGAAAAGAGAGTTGGTAGCAGTATGCATCCTAGTTTAACCCCCGTTTGGATGGGGAAGAACTCAGACTGGGTGCCGTTCATACCATCGCGTAGTTGCATCACAATGGCGATGAATTTTGGTGGGCAGCCAAAACGGCTGAGGGTCCACCAGAGGGCTTCCCTGTTGACCGAGTCGAAGGCCTTCGTTAGGTCGATGAAAGCCATGTACAGGTCACAACGCAGATAAACTGCACTTTTCCTGTATCTGACTGGCCGCAAAGATTATGTCAGTGGTGCCACGTGATGGTCTAAAGCCACATTGAGATTCTGGGAGGAAGTTTTCCACCTCAGGAAGAAGTTGTTTAGGAGGGCTCGAGCGACAATTTTGCCAGTTACGGAGATGGAGGCGTCTTTAAGAGCTTGGGGGGATTTCCTCCTTTTCCCATATATTCTCCAGTAGAGAGTGGAGACAGCTGGTAAACAGAAGTCCTCCTGCTTTATTCACCTCGACTTGGATTCCATCAGGCCCCGAGGCTTATTTATTTTTCATCTGTTTGATGGCAGTAGCTACCTCATCCCGGATTGGAGGATAGCTGAGGTAGGTCAGCTCTGGATGCTGAGGGACCTGCTGGGTAGTCAGGACATCGACATCAGTGTTTCGGTTGAGCAGTGAATGGTAGTGCTCTTTCCGGCACTGAAGGCCTTCATTGTGTTTAATTATAGAGTTGCCGTTGGATGGGCGAAGGGGGGCTGTGCCACAAATGATTGGCCCATAAAATGTTTTCGGGGAATTAAAAAATTCCCGCATCTTATGCTGATTTGCAAATTTTTGTGTTTCACCTGCTTTATTTTTACGCCAGTCATTCTTTTGATTGCGAAGTTCCCGTTGGGTCGCCACTTTCTTCGTGCGGAATGTATCAGCTTTGGTCCGAGACTGAGGGTTGCTCTGCCAGTCAGTTAAAGCAGCACGTTTATAATTGATGAGTATATTGATTACCGGTTCATTTTCGTCAAACCAGTACTGGCGTATTCTTTCGATCTGGCTTAGTGTCTCTCTGCAGGATTTTGTCATGACAGTGTTGAGAATATCCCATTCTGCTCTGGGATTTGCGTTGTTTGCTGTTTGGTTGTTTATCAGCCCATGTTCGAGCTGCTCTCTGAAAGCATGTGCTACCACTGGTTTCTCCAGACGCTTAATGTTAAAACCACTTCTGGAGGCTTGCTGCCTTCGTCGATTGGGGGCAACTTGATGTGAGAACTTGGCTCTGACGAGTCGATGATCAGTGTCGCAGTGAGTTGACCCCTATCAGGGAGCCAGGACTCACTAATGGCTGCTATGTGGATGTTATACCAAGCCAGCTCTTTTGCCACAAGGGACGTTCATTTGTGCAGCGACCATAAGACGTTGTATAGTTTGATTTGTTTGGATCAGTGATTTTGATTGACACACACACACATACACACACGGATAGATAAATATTCAAGCATGTATATAAGGTTCTTGCCGCACGATGGAGGGTTACCGGAATTCAGATGAACGATCAACACTCTCAACACACTGTCATTCACCCAACTCTCACAACACACTGTCATTCACTCCACTCTCACAACACACTGTTATTCACCCAACTCTCACAACACACTGGCATTCACTCCACACTCACAACACACTGTCATTCACCCAACTCTCACAACACACTGTCATTCACCCCACTCTCACAACACACTGTCATTCACCCCACTCTCACAACACACTGTCATTCACCCCACGCTCACAACACACTGTTCTTCACCCCACTCTCACAACACACTGGCATTCACCCCACTCCTGGAACACACTGGCATTCTCCCCACTCTCACAACACACTGTCATTCACCCCACTCTCACAACACACTGGCATTCACCCCACTCTCACAACACACTGTTCTTCACCCCACTCTCACAACACACTGTCCTTCACCCCACTCTCACAACACACTGTCCTTCACCCCACTCTCACAACACACTATCATTCACCCTACTCTCACAACACACTGTCATTCACCCCACTCTCACAACACACTGTTCTTCACCCCACTCTCACAACACACTATCATTCACCCTACTCTCACAACACACTGTCATTCACCCCACTCTCACAACACACTATCATTCACCCCACTCCTGGAACACACTGTCATTCACCCCACTCTCACAACACACTGTCATTCACCCCACTCCTGGAACACACTGTCATTCACCCCACTCTCACAACACACTGTCATTCGCCCCACTCTCACAACACACTGTCATTCACCCCACGCTCACAACACACTGTCATTCACCCCACTCCTGGAACACACTGTCATTCACCCCACTCTCACAACACACTGTCATTCACCCCACTCCTGGAACACACTGTCATTCACCCCACTCTCACAACACACTGTCATTCGCCCCACTCTCACAACACACTGTCATTCACCCCACTCCTGGAACACACTGTCATTCACCCCTCTCAACAACACATTGTCATTCACCCCACTCTCACAACACACTGTTCTTCACCTCACTCTCACAACACACTGTCATTCACCCTACTCTCACAACACACTGTCATTCACCCCACTCCTGGAACACACTGTCATTCACCCCACTCTCACAACACACTGTCCTTCACCCCACTCTCACAACACACTGTTCTTCACCCCACTCTCACAACACACTGTTCTTCACCCCACTCTCACAACACACTGTCCTTCACCCCACTCTCACAACACACTGTTCTTCACCCCACTCTCACAACACACTGTTCTTCACCCCACTCTCACAACACACTGTTCTTCATCCCACTCTCACAACACACTGTCCTTCACCCCACTCTCACAACACACCATCATTCACCCTACTCTCACAACACACTGTCATTCACCCCACTCCTGGAACACACTGTCATTCACCCCACTCTCACAACACACTGTCATTCACCCCACTCTCACAACACACTGTCCTTCATCTCACTCTCACAACATACTGTCATTCACCCCACTCCTGGAACACACTGTCATTCACCCCCGTCTCACAACAGACTGTCCTTCACCCCACTCCCATGACACTACCGTGACAACTGTCCCTCAACACAAATATTCTCTCTTTAATATGTGGCAAAGTTTATTCCCAATGTCTTTAAACATTTTATTTACATTTTATAGTAAATTCCTTAATGTTAAGACATAGTAATATTAATTTCTTCTACTTGTGTAGTCCCAGTCAATAAATTTTCATTTAAATGATCTAAGAGAATACGAAGGTGAAGACAGGTGTTTGTGCATCTTCATGATGTTAGAAACCTATTCACGTGAGCGCTTCCAAATATCTACTCCGCCATGATGTTATATAGCTTTGCCTGAATCATTAGCTCGCCTATGTCAACTATTATGACAATTTGTACCATTCCTGATATTACTGTGTAGTGTGTATATATGTTGTATGTAAGGATTGTAGTGAATTATTATTATTAATTATTTTTATTATCAGTATTAATATTATTGTTGATGTTGTTGCTGATATAATTATATTATTATTTTCATTATTATTATTATTATTATTATTATTATTATTATTATTATTATTATTATTGTTTTCTTTTGTTGAAGTAGTAGCTAGGATAGCTAATCTATGTATTAGGATATTTAATTTCAAAATAGTGGCGAAGGTATGGCTATAAGGGGAGGATGGAGGCCATAAAATAAAAAAAATAAAAATGTCGTCGTAGTTGTAGTCGCTTCTAACGCATTCAACATACTCAACCGCAAGGTTACACTGCACAACATCAAGGTCAAGTGTCCAAGCTTTGCAATGTATGTTGAAAACCCATTAGATCTCTTTCTAAAAAGCTTCATGGCCTTAAGAGGAGATTCCACCATACAGTCAACTGAGGGAACAAAGCAGGGGGACCCTGTCGCCATGAAAATGTACGCACTAGACCTGTCTATGCTCCAACATACAATAAAATATGAAACAACCGAGGTCAAGCAAGTGTGCATACGCTGATGACCTAACAGGAGCAGGAAAAAGTGGAGGACATCAAAAAGTGGTGGTACCTGGTAACATCACGAGGTCCACATATAGGTTACCATCCAAACGCCAGCAAGTCCTTCCTCATTGTGAAGCCAGAACACTATGAACGGGCAATGCAGGTGTTCCGTGGAGGTGAGGTCAAAACAACAGAGGATGGCCAAAGACATCTAGGTGCGGTAATTGGCACGAACGACTTCAAGACCAAGTACGTAACGGGAAAGGTGAATGAGTGGGTTAAGGAAATCCAAGCTCTGTCTGATATTGCTAAAACAGAGTCACATGCGGCTTTTGCGGCATTCACCCATGGAGTCAAGCATCGCTGGAATTACCTGATGCGCACGATCCCTGATGTCGGACCCCTCCTCCGCCCTCTGGAAGAAGCCATCAAGGTCGCTTTTATCCCAACATTAGTGAAAAGAAATTATTTAACCCCAGCAGAACGATCACTCCTTGCTCTACCACCGAGACTGGGAGGAACTTGCTGCCGTCGACATAATAGCTCAGAATGCAGCAAGTCAGGTGGATATCAACGAATTAAACAAGATTCGATGGTCCATTACGACAGAACGGCAGCACACCCAAAGTCATAAACTTTAACAACTGATGCTGCAATTTTCAGAGACCTTGAAAATAAAGTAGCTACAGTGCAGGAGTTGGGTGCCTCGAACTGGCTAACAACGTTACCAGTAGGGGCACAAGGCTTCAGCCTTAAGAAAGAAGAATTTACATGTGTCATTGCTTTAAGGTATGACTGGCCAGTAGAAGGTTTGCCCTCCCAATGCGTGTGGTTCATCCTACAACAACGACCACGCCATGGTGTGCAACAAAGGGCCTTCGTATGCATGAAACATGACGATGTAAGGAATCTCACAGAAAATATGTTGAAGGAAATCTGCCATGATGTCACAGTGGAACCGACCCTCCTTCCATCGGATGGTGAGAATCTCCATCATAGGACTTCAAACATATTCAAAGAAGCCCGTGTGGACGATAGCGCTCGAGGATTCCGGACGCGGAGACAGCGAGCCTTCTTTGACATAATGACTTTCGACCCCATGGCTGCATTTCACCATAACATAGCTCTCGATGTTGCACACAAGAGGAACGAGAATTCAGAATGTTAATCAGGGCAA
Source organism: Homarus gammarus (assembly GCA_958450375.1). NCBI lineage: Eukaryota > Metazoa > Arthropoda > Malacostraca > Decapoda > Nephropidae > Homarus > Homarus gammarus. Next base: position 476,127 of record CAUDMG010001990.1, read on the forward strand.
ATTCACTCCTCTGGTGTTCACAACCTCTGGCGGGATGGGACCAAGTGCAAGATTCTTTCTATGTAAAACTGGCCGAGGTGTTATCTGAACAGAAGCAGCAGCCTAGAAGTTACATTGCAGCCAGGTTGAAATATCGACTGTCCTTCCCTCTGCAAAGGTTTGCATTGCTTTGCCTCAGGGGAACGAGATAATCGGCCCCAAAGCCAACAACCGTTGCAGATATTGACTTTGAGGCAACAGTCACTGCATGCTGCATAAGTCTGCGACTTAACTAACTCAACGCAGCTAGAGTAGCTACTTTTGTATTAGGATATTTAATTTTTAGATAAAAAAATTATGCCGAAAGTGTGGCTATTGGGGGAAGCTGGAGGCCACGTTTAAAAAATGTACTGTATTAGTACTGTAGTAGCAGTAGTAACAAAGGATGGCAAAAGACACCTAGGCGCAGTAATCGGCACGATGGACTTCAAGACCGAGTACATAACGGAAAAGGTGAAGGAGTGGGTTAGGGATATCCAAGCTTTGTCTGAGAATGCTAACATAGAGCCACATGCTGCTTTTGCGGCATTCACCCATGGAGTCAAGCATCACTGGAACTACCTGATGCGCACTATCCTTGATATCGGACCCCTCATCCACCCTCTGGAAGAAGCAATCAGCGTCAATTTCATTCCCAAATTAGTGAAACACCCTCTCTTAACCCCAGCAGAAAGATCACTCCTTGCACTACCACCGAGACTGGGAGGAAAGGGATTGACCAATCCAAAGGAGATTGCTGCCACCGAATATCAAAACTCAGTTAAGCTTACCGCAGCCCTCACGGACGGTATAATAGCTCAGAACGCAACAGGGAGGTGGATACCAGTGAAGTAAAAAACTTTCGAAGGTCCATTACGACAGAACGACAGCACGGCCAAAGTGATAAGTTGCAGCAACTGTTGCTGCAAGTACCAGAGAATTTGAAATAAAAAGTAGCTATAGCACAGGAGGTAGGCGCCTCGAACTGGTTAACTACGTTACCGATAAGGACAAATGGTTTCAGTCTCAATAAACAAGAATTTACAGATGCCAAGGCTCTAAGGTACGGTAGGCCAGTAAAAGGTTTGCCCTCGCAATGCGTGTGTGGCTCTTCCTATGACGTTGATTACGCCATGGTGTGCAAGAAACGGGGCATCATATGCATGAGGCATGACAAAGTAAGGGATCTCACAGGAAATATGTTGAAGGAAATCTGCCATGATGTCAGGGTAGAACCGACCCTCCTTCCATTGGACGGTGAGAATTTCCAACATAGGACTTCAAACACATCCAACAAAGCCCGTGTTGACGTCAGTGCTCGAGGATTCTGGACGAGGGGACAGCGAGCCTTCTTCGACATCAGGATTTTTTATCCCATGGCCGCATGTCACCATAACTTAGCTCTCGATGCTGCACACAGGAGGAACGAGAACGACAAGATAAGGGCATACGGGGAGAGAATTTAAAATGTTGATCAAGGCAACTTCACTCCTCTGGTGTTCACAACCTCTGGTGGGATGGGACCAAGTGCAAGATGCTCCTACGCCAGATTCGCGGAGGTGCTATCCGATCAGAAGCAGCAGCCCAGAAGTTATGTTACAGCCTGGATGAGATGTCGACTGTCCTTCTCTCTCCTTAGGTCGGCTTTGTTCTGCCTCAGGGGAACGAGAGCATCGGTATCAAAGCCGACAACAGTTGCAGATATTGACTATGAGGCAACAGTCACTGAATGCCCCATAGATCTGCGGCTCAACTAACTCAACACAGCTAGGATAGCTACTTATGTATTAGGATATTTAATTGTAAGGTAATAAATTAGTGGCGAAGGTGTGGCTATAAGGGGAGGATGGAGGCCATTTTCAAAAAAAAAAAGTAGTAGTAGTAGTAGTAGTAATTCCATCATCAATAACTAACTCGATGAGGTGCGTCATATCGAGCCGGGGAGCCATTATGTTGTTGTGAATGATTACTATTCAATAAACAAACAATGAGGTAATATATACACCTGGCATCGACCCATTAATTAGACAAACTTAATAATTCAATATACCTTGTTAATTATATTATTACATCACTTACTGCACCTACTTCACTTTAAATGTACTATCATATTTATTTATAGCATGATAATGTATCATATCTATCAAAGTCAAGATTGGAATTAGTTGTCGTAAGTCACATTTAATTACAGAGAGAAAGAGTTAACTGGAAAACTCAATTATAACCTCAACATTTGATTGTATATAATTGTCTTGAACAGAATCATGATTATATCGCATAAGTTGAATCATAAATCTAAAAACCAATAGCACCTGGATAAAAAGCTTATCTGAACGAGAAGACATATAGAGTCTTCTAGCATTCTGAAGTCCCCAAAAGACGACTGAACAATCATTGGGCAGATCAAGATGTCGCTGTAAGTTCACAGTCCCTCCCGCTTCTCTTCCATCCCCTAAAAAAGTGTTAAGTACTAATGTCATTTCCCCTTTGCTCGATACAACACCGATTATTAAATACGCAAGTGTTATGTAGTACTGTAGCTTTTCAAGGACAGGATCTGGTGAATTACTTTAGAATAGATTTAAGTAATTTAAAGAAGCTAAGTAAATGATAGTGTTAAGTACTAGTAATAATGGACTAAATTGCACCCGAAGTTAATTTTCAGTAACTATAAAAAAAAACGAGGAACAAAGTCACACGGAAGAAATACGAGGTAGAAAAGTAGCAACACGAAGGAAAAAAGAAAGAAAAATCACCAAATGAAGGAAATGAGAGGAAAGAAGAATTGCTACATGAAGGAAATAAAAGAAAATTTAAATTTATGGGAAAAAAATTGCTGCATGAATAAAAATATATATAAACGTAACTAGAATGATAAAAACAAGTTAATCTGAAAAAATATAAAAAAATAAATAAAAAGAGTGACTAAGACTGATCTGTGTTGAGTCACCTTGAGGAAAAAACATAAACACATCTTCACTTTGGAAAAAACATTCACCAGTAAAATCAGGAAGAAATTGCACACACACACACACACACACACACACACACACACACACTACTACTACTACTAATTACTACTACTTTGCTGTCACTCGAAATCGAGTATGACGATCATCCAGCTGTGAGACAATAAGATGAGTGACTAAGAATGTCACATTCGTTGGTGATTTTTAAGGTGACTAAAGAAACCGCTACGGGACCGGCAGGGTCGTTCACAGATGTTACACATGTGGATGACGACATCAAGTGCGGGAGGGTCGGCGGCAACGTCTTTCTGGAGTTGGCGTTTGTCTGCCTCTGCTTGCAGTCGGCTTAATTTGAAAGAACTGACACCTTCTTGTATGGTGCTCCTCCAAGTGTTACTGTGTTGAGTAATCGTCTCCCAGGTAAGGGGGTCGAATTGGCACTTTTTCAGGTTTGTTTTAAGAATATCCGTATATATTTTCCGTTGTCCGCCAGCGTTACGGTTACCATTCGTTAAGTGGCTATAAAGTAGCTGCTTTGGCAGTCTAGTGTCGTCCATGCGGGTAACATGGCCAGTCCATCATAGTTGGTCATGGTTAATGTTAGCCTCGATGCTCCTACAGTTGGGGTCTGCCAGAATACTGGCATTTGTTCTCTTGTCTTCCCAGTAAACTCGGAGGATAGAACGTAGACTATTTTGGTGAAAGTTTTCAAGTGTTTTTAGGTGCCACCTGTACAGTAGGTGACCCCACGGTCATATGACAGGTTGGGAGGACCACTGCTCGATATACGTGCAACTTAGTAGATAATTTCAGCTCCCTACAGCTGAAGACATGGGTATGGAGTCACACACATACACACACACACACACACACACACACACACATATACACCCCTTCCACCAACATACATACACACCCTCACACCCCTTTTACCCATACACAAACATAAATCCCCACACCACCTCAACCCACACACAAACACACATCCCCACACCCCCCTCTTCCCACATCCTCACATACACCCCCACACACCCTCTGTACCCACACACAAACATACACACTCCCACACCCCCTCTACCCACACACAAACATACACACTCCCACACCCCCTCTACCCACACACCAACATACACACTCCCACACCCCCCTCTACTCACACACAAACATACACACCCCCTCTACCCACACACAAACATACACACCCCCACACCCCCTCTACCCACATACAAACATACACACCACCACACCCCCCTCTACCCACACACAAACATGCACACCACCACACCCCCTCTACCCACATACAAACATACACACTCCCACACCCCCCTCTACTCACACACAAACATACACACCCCCACACCCCCTCTACCCACATACAAACATACACACCACCACACCCCCCTCTACCCACACACAAACATGCACACCACCACACCCCCTCTACCCACACACAAACATACACACTCCCACACCCCCCTCTACTCACACACAAACATACACACCACCACACCCCCTCTACCCACACACAAACATACATCCCCACATCCCCTCTACCTACATACAAACATACACCCTCACACCCCCTCTAACCCAAAGCCCACCACCTACCCACACACTCTTATACACTAATACTATGACCCCCATAGCTTCAGTAAAGGAGCATAAAGGAAGATTCCCAGGGCCCTCATTCAACGCCATTATGGGTCCTTGAATCCCAAAGTTGGAATTTTTCCATTATCTTGTTTTCCTCGAGTATTCCATTTGTGTAATGTTGTCAGGAGCCGCTCACCTTATTGATCCAGTCATAGTATTTGTGTTTATGTAATTGATCTATTTGAGGACCTTGGTACATTACCTCGTCTTTGTACCTGTATATGTGGCTGTGCTTGTCCTGTGTATATATATATGTAGCTTTATTTGTACCTGCACTTATACCTGTATTTGTATTTGAGTCTGTGTTTGTCCTTGTACATGTACTTGTATTTGTCTATGTTCCTGCATATGTACTGGTATTTGTATGTGAACCTGTATTTTTATTTGTACTTGTTCAGTCAACCAAAGATGCATCGACCACACCTTGGCTCTCATACTCGCAAATTTATCTGACAATACTTGGTGATCTCTGGGGCACTGGTGCAGGGACACCGCATGCTATTATTGTGTCAGTTGAGTCTATTACACAGTGTCAGCCTTCTAACTTACGTCAACTTATATTATACAATGTTCTCGTGGTAAAGAGAATTAATTCCTTCACGAAACACTCAAGATCAAATGTGGAACATGCATTCTTGAAATTTGATGTGAAAATCTGGTGGCAGCTCTGATTGTAATTTCGTTGCCAATTTAATATATTTTTCTTTTACTTATTTAAGCAATTATATGATAAATATGGAAACTTGCCATGACCATAAATAACGATGAATAGTTTATTATTATAAAAATGCTTCCATTATATTGTTTAATATTTAGCCTGACAGTGATAGAGCCGAAAATATATCCACCAATCACAATCCTCTTTACATACAGCCTTACTTCACTAAGTATTGCCAGATAAAATTACGAGTACAAGAGCCGGGGTGGGGTCGCTGCATTTTTGGTTGACAGTACACGCATTTGCATGTGAACCTGTACAGTATTTGTATTTGATTCTGTATTTATATGTGTATATGTACCTGTATTTGTCCCTGTAATTATATCTATACCTTTATCGTATCTGAGCCTGGAACTTTACTTGTATTTGGACCTATATTTTCATTTGATTCTGTATCTGTACCCGAAACTGTATCTGTATTTGAACATAACCCCATGAAAAACAACGAGGTGAAGTGTATGAGTGTGTTTACCTTCAGAGCTCAGAGACCAAATTCCCCCCAAAAGGTTTCTACGATCATAATCACTCGTAAGTGAAGATGTAGGAGCACACCTAACCAGTTAACACAGCTAAGACACAGTGTTTACGTCCCAATAACATCAACAAGACGCTTAAGAACTCTAATTCAACCTTAAACATTTACTTAATTACCAGTCTAATAATGACTGTACATATTCATTCATAATATCCTGTACTTTAATTGTTTCTCGTAAGTGGTATTAAGTGAACGTAAATCAGTATAATTTTGATTCTGTTCCTGAAGGATATAATTTGAGATATGCCTAAAGTGGACACAGCTACGAGAATCATTCAGCCTCTGGTCACCACGGGGAAAATTACAACAAAACTGGCGGTTCTCTCAGGTTATTTGCTTAGAGGTCAATAACTGTCTGACTTGAGGAATGTGAAGCTATACATGAGGGTTATCTCTGAACGGCCTCGTGTGGACAGAGTAGCCGGAGAAAATTCAAGCGTGTTATTGCCGCCCTCCTTCCTTCCCTCCCTCCCTCCCTGTCTCTCCTTGCCTCCCCCTCCCTCTCTTCCTACCCCTGTCCCTCCCTCTCTCCCTCCGTCCCTGTCACTCCCTCCCTCCCTCCCTCCCTTTCTCTCCTCCAACCCCCTCTTTCACCCTTCCTCTCCCTCCCTCACTCTCTCCTTCCTTCCTTCTCCCCCTCCGCCCGTCTCTCCCTCCCTCCTTCCCCTCCCCCTACCGTCTCTTCCACCCTTCCTGTCCCTCCCTCTCTCTCCCTACGTCCATGTATCTCCCTCCCTCTCTCCCTACTCCTGTCCCTCCCTCTCTTCCTCTGCTCGTCTCTCCACTCCCCCCTCCCTCCCTCCCTCCTGCCCTCTTTTTCCCCCTACTGTCTCTTCCACCCTTCCTCTCCCTCACTCTCTCCTTCCTTCCCTGTCTCTCCCTCCCCCACCTCTCTCCTTCCCTCCCTCTCCTTCTTTCCTTCTCCCCCCTACCTCTCCCTCCTTCCTCCCCCTTTCCACCCTCCCCCCTTCCCTCCACGGCCAGCCACTGTTCACCATGTTAGATCTAAGCCAGCTTTCCAATACAGTTGTTCCACGGGAGGTAATTTATCGTCCGTCAATGTCGTGTGGTATTTCCCTGCATTAACCGGTCTAATGTACGGTAAAGAACTGTATTTATGAGGAAAGTCTTTGACGAAGCTTGTAATATTTTGTTTCTTATTTACGTATTTGAGGCAACTTAGTATAGCCTACTTGTTTATTAGTAACTTTGTTTAGTTTTCTACTGGCTCGCCCGAGTACTTTATATTATTTTTCGCGCCAAAACTATAAGCTGATGTATTCACTGCATGTAAGCATTCTCGACGGGTGTTTTAATCGATTTTTTGTTTTAGATTCATGTTCTTGTTCTTGTTATTTTTATTCTTGTTTTTTCTTCCTTTCTTCTACGCTCTTCTTTACTTCTCTCCCCCTTCTTTGTTCTTGGACTTGTTCTCCCCCCCCCCCTCTTCCTTTATTTCCTCTCTTGTTCTCCTTTTCTATTTTTTTTTACTTCTTCGTATCCTTGTTGTTAATGGATTACTACCGTTACCCTCTTCTTAATCGTCAATTTCCTACTTCTTCTTCTTCTCCTTTTTCTTCTTCTTTCATGTACTTTTTCTTCATCTGCTGTGTCATTATTTCTTCATCTTCTGCGTCATTAGTTCTTCTTCTTCTTCTTCTTCTTCTTCTTCTTCTTCTGGGAGCACCAACTGACACACCACAGATGCCTTTGATTCCACGCTATATAACAGTTGGGCAGAAGAAGAGCCACCCCAAATATGAGAGCAGTACTTTGAGTTAGAACGAATGAATCCCTCATAAACTTGAAGCAACTTTTCAGGAGTGAAGTAGCTACAGCATCTGTACAGCATTCACAGCTTTCGGGAGGCAGCTTTTGCAATATTGTGGATGGCATCTGAATAAAATAATCTCATTTTTTTTTTTTTTTGCCTAGAGCTAGAAGAAGAGTATTGCTGACATCTTCAATTTATCACGAAAATTTGGAGATTTTATGTAAATGGACAGAGAATTAAACAGATGAAAGAAACAATTAGAGTGCAAGGGGAAAAAGAGAGAGATAGATGTATGGAAACTGAATAGAGAGAGAGAGAGAGAGAGAGAGAGAGAGAGAGAGAGAGAGAGAGAGATACGCGGACAGAAAAATTGAGCGAGAAATACAATACTACGCAAAAAAGAGACAGAGGCGGACAGATATACTGTCCACAATGTATGTTACGAGGCGCCCCGTTTGTAAAATGGGTCCAGTTCATAAATTTCGCCGTAATTTTACCCAGTTTGTGAAATGGTCTCTCAAACTAACCCAACCTAATTAGTTAATCTATTTTAACTCAACCCAACCCAACCTAACCTAACCATTCCCTACCCCTCTCTCCCTTTCTTCCCCTGCTTACCCTCTCACTAGCTCACTCTTCTCTCCTTTCCCTCCTCTCCCTACACCCATTCCCCTTCCTATCCTCACTCCCCAATCCACCCCTCTCTTCCCTCTCCCCTTTCAGACCCCTCCCCTCTCGTGAATACAAATAATGTTGGTTGATATACAGGTCAGAGCGGCTGCAGCAGGGCACGGCGAGGGACGATAACACTGGGAAGGGGAATTAAAATGTCTGTGCTTTTAATTTAGTTTTACTTTAATTAAAATTTAGAAATATTAAGGGCATATGAGTTTTATATGTAGGTCTCTCTCTCTCTCTCTCTCTCTCTCTCTCTCTCTCTCTCTCTCTCTCTCTCTCTCTCTCTCTCTATTATATATCTATCTATCAATCTATCTATCAGTTTTTCTAATAGTCAACGTATCTGTTTTGTCTAACATAGACTAAACTAAACAGATGTGTCCATACTTAACCTAACCTAAATTTACATAATCTAACTTATCCTAAATTAACGTAAACTAAATTGATTTAACCTAACATAATTTGACCAATCTCAGCTAACCGAGCAAATTATTATTATTATTATTATTATTATTATTATTATTATTAAAAGTAGTAGGAGTAGTAGTGCTGGTAGTAGTATTAGTATACATGTGAGAAGTAATGCACGATATCTGGGTTGTAGGAAAGGGACCAGCTGTCAAAATCCATACAGCAGAGATCCATCACCTGATGACGACATGTCAGACGATAGTAGTGAACCCAATCAGTCGGAAAATACTGTTCATGAGGCGAATGACATGCAGTCAACAAATTGGGAAGGCTTGTCGGGGGACGATGCGGTGAAATGGGTCAAAGAAGTGCACTCAGAAGTGGTCAGGTGGCCGCCAGCTAACCTCTTTGAACCACCTAAATGCGCAGCCACCAAAGAAATAATTCGGGAGATGACTTGCCTCATTATCAATTACAATCATGACAGCCCCCTGGCCCCATTAGCTCTTCAAATACCGCCATAATACCCCATCTATTCTGTCAGAGGACACACGCAAGGCCTAAGTGCAAAGTAAACGTGGCAGCAATTAAAAGGAGATTGACAATGTGGCAGAAAAGGGCCCTTGGTGATCTCCTACGCGAAGCAAGAAGACCAAAATTCATAGGAGAGGGAAAGCAAAACACCGAGGATGTTGCCAGAAAATTTGGTGACAAGATACGTGAGGGAAAAGTGTCCCTGGCGGTAACATCTCTCACAGACGAATTTTCCGGTGGCGTTCTGTCAATAAACAAAGAGACATTACAACAACTGAAGGAAAAACATTCCCCTGCAAGTGAAGAGGAAGGCATCAGGTTCCAGGGAGCCTATATCCCTACAAAGGTTGTCATGTAAGAGAAAATAACAGGAGGGATGGTGTTAAAAAAAGCACTGAAAACTCAAGGAGGAGCTGGCCTTAAGGCCTGGATGCAAACGGTTGGAGAGTCATCCTCAGCACCAACAAGTGATCTCTGCAATGCCATCGCCGCCCTTGCAAGAAAGCTAGCAGCCTCGTGCTGCCACCACCTCCATGCTCTGACGGCCTGTCGCCTCATTCCCCTGGATAAAAATCCAGGATGTAGGCCTATAAGAGAGGGGGAAGTGCTGAGGCGGATCACCTAAAAAATGCATAATGGAGGTGGTAAATAATGATGTCAGGGCAGCTGCAGGGAACCTGCAAGTATGTGCTGACCATCAGACTGGAGGGGAAGCTGCCATTCACGCCATGAGAAAGGTATTTGTGCAGCGTGATTGTGAGGCAGTACTTCTGGTCGACGCTTCCAACGCATTCAACTTACTCAACCGCAAGGCTACACTGAACAACATCAAAATCAAGTGTCCAAGCTTTGCAATGTATGTTGACGACACCTATAGGAACCCATAAGACCTCTTTATAACAAGCTTCAAAGCCCTAAGAGGAGATACCACCATACAGTCAACTGAGGGAACAACGCAGGGGGACCCTGTCGCCATGAAAATGTAAGCACTAGGCCTGTCTATGCTCCAATATACAATAAAATATGAAACAATCGAGGTCAAGCAAGTGTGATACGCTGATGACCAAACAGGAGCATGAAAAAGTGGAGGACACCAAAAAGTGGTAGGACCTGGTAACATCACGAGGTCCACAAACAGGGTGCCCAAATGCCATCAAGTCCTTCCTCATTGTGAAACCAGAACACAATGAACGGGCAATGGAGGTGTTCCGTGGAAGAGAGGTCAAAACAACAAAGGATGGCCAAAGACATCTAGGTGCGGTAATTGGCACGAAGGACTTCAAGACCGAGCACGTAACGGGAAAGATGAATTAGTGGGTTAAGAAAATCCAAGCTCTGTCTGATATTGCTAAAACAGAGCCACATGCAGCTTTTGCGGCATTCACCCATGGAGTCAAGCATCGCTGGAATTACCTGATGCGCATTATCCCTGATGTTGGACCCTTCCTCCGCCCTCCTGAAGAAGCCATCAATGTCGGTTTTATCTCATCACTAGTGAAAAACCCTTACTTAACCCCAGCAGAAAGGTCACTCCTTTCACTACCACCGAGACTAGGAGGAATGGGATTGACTAATACAGTGGAGCTTGCCCGTACAGAACACCAGAACTCTATCAAGCTCGCGGCAGCTCTCACTGAGCACATAATAGATCAGAGTGCAGAAAGTCAGGTGGATACCAACGAATTAAACAAGATTCGACGATCCATTACGACAGAGCGGCAGCACACACAAAGTGATAAGCTGCAACAACTATTGCAACAAGTGCCAGAGAACGTGAAAAGAAAAGTAGCTATAGTGCAGGAGGTGGGCGCCTCAAACTGGTTAACAACGTTACCGATAAGGGCAAAGGGCTTCATCCTTAATAAGCAAGAATTCATAGATGCGATTGCTCTAAGGTACGGTAGGCCAGTAGAAGGTTTGCCCTCCCAATGCGTGTTCGGCTCATCTTACGACATCAACCACGCCATGGTGTGCTTCGTACGCATGAGGTATGACGAAGTAAGGGATTTAACAACAAATCTACAGAGGGAAATCTGTCACGACATAATGGTGCAACCGCCCTCCTTCCATTGGACGGAGAGAACCTCAGTTACAGGACTTCAAAGACATCCAACGAAGCCCGTGTGGACGTCATTGGTCGAGGATTTTGGACACGGGGACAGCGAGCCTTTTTTGACATTAGGATTTTTTATCCCATGGCCGCATGTCACCGCAACCTAGCTCTCGATGCTGCACATAGGAGGAACGAGAACGACAAGATAAGGGCATACGGGGAGAGAATTTAAAATGTTGATCAAGGCAGCTTCACTCCTTTAGTGTTCACAACCTCTGGTGGGATGGGACCAAGTGCAAGATGCTTCTACGCCAGACTCGCGGAGGTGCTATCCGATCAGAAGCAGCAGCCCAGAAGTTATGTTACAGCCTGGATGAAATGTCGACGGTCCTTCTGTCTCCTTAGGTCGGCTTTCCTCTGCCTGAGGGGAACGAGAGCATCGACCCCAAAGCCGACAACAGTTGCAGATATTGATTTTGAGGCAACAGCCACTGACTGCCGCATAGATCTGCGGCTCAACTAACTCAACACACCTAGGGTAGCTACTTATGTATTAGGATAATTAATTTTAAGGTAATAAAATGGTGGCGAAGGTGTGGCTATTGGGGGAGGATGGAGGCCAATAAAAAAAATAAAAAAATAAAAGTAGTTGTAGAAGTAGTAGTATTGTTAGTATTATTAGCAGTAAGTTACTATTGTCTTTGAAAGAGAGAGAGAGAGAGAGAGAGAGAGAGAGAGAGAGAGAGAGAGAGAGAGAGAGAGAGAGAGCTGTATAAGGAAGACTGTACAGTCATCAATAAAATAAGATTGTGTGGTGTGTGGGTAAGAGAGAGAGATGAGAGGTGATGTATCAACTGGGGGCAGAAAAACTGTTTTAAGAGGAAGGTCTACTAATGCCCTTTTCCTATAACCTGTACTAGATGGATTAAATGATTCAGTTTGGTTAGGTTAGGTTAGGTTAGGATGGCCTCAAGAGATGCAACACACGTATCTTAATTATAAATATTCTGAAAATACAATCAAATGTTTGAAATACTATACAGAAAAAAAAACAATATAAAATGTAGAAAAATACAGCAAGACCCCTGAAAATGCGTGAGTGGGTGAGTGGGGGTGAGTTGACACAGAGGTCACACAAGACAACCATTAACCTCCCAGTTACACCTCTATGTTCACCTGGCTGCTGTTGTGATTTCCTGCAGGAGCTGTTGAAGACAAGACACGTTCTTCCTCTTCCTCCTCTTCTTCCTATCTCTGCCTCTTCTTCTTTTACTTCTTCTACTTCTTCTTCTTCTTCTATCTCCTCTTACCCCTCCTTCCCCTCTTGTTTCTTCTCCTCCTCCACTTCTTCCTTCCCCCCTTCTCCTTCCTCTTCTTGTTTATTATATTTTCCTCATCCTCTTCCTCCTCCTCTTCTTCCATCTCCTTTTATTCCTCTTGCTTCATATATTTTAACCTACTCTTATTCGGCAGTATATGAAGACCTTCCTTAATTATCCTCTTCCTCCTGTTTCTCCCCCTGCACCTCCTCCAATATAATCCTCAAATTCTTCTTTCCCCGCTACCGTCTTTGCTTCCGGTAAACCTTGACATCCCCCCCCCCCCCCCTCAATGCCTCCCCGCTACCTTCGTCTTTTTCAGAAAATCTTGACATTTCCTCCTCCTCCTCCTCCTCCTCCTCGGATTATTTTATGTCTTCCAAAATAAATTTATCAAGCAAACTTACCCATGTGAACGCACACACACACACACACACACACACACACACACACACGCGCGCGCGCGCGCGCGCGTTTCAACTTATGGGGAATCATTTTAAAGGTGTGGAGAAATATCTTATTGTGTTAGGGAATATTTTTCACTGTCTGGGGGATGATTTATTATATTACGGAATAGTTTTTTCGATTATAGAGAAATATTTTACCGTCACGGAGGATATATTTCACCTGTTGTTTATTTAGAAGAGAGAAAATATATATCCTAGTTTCCTGGAAAAAAATTACCGCGGTATGATTTACTTCAAAGTGAGTTCCTTCTCATCAATATCTCAGTGTAGTCTCCCTCCCTCCCTACCTCTCCCTCCTTTGCGTCCCTCCCTTTCTACTCCCCCCGCCTCGGGCCTTCCTCTCCCTCCCCCCTCCCCACCCCCGCGTCCCCTCTTCCTCCCTCTTCCACCCTCGCTCTTTCCTTCCCTACTTCTTCCCTGACGTCCTTTCCTCCGTCCCTTCCTCTTCCTTACCTCTCTCTCTCTCCCTCCTTCCTCCCTTCCCCCTCCCTCCTTGGTGTCTCTCTATCATTCCCTCCTCCCTCTCCTGCTTCCCCCCACTTCCTCTCCCTTGTATCCCTCTTTCCCTCTCCTCCCTTGTGTCGCTCCCTATCCTCCTCTTCCCTCTCCCTAGTGTCCCCCCTTCCCCTCCCTCTTTCATCCCCATCCCTCTTTCCTCACTGTCACCTTCTACAGCCGTTGTCCTTCCAGTAGATATTGATCAATTCCTTCATCACCCTCTTCATTATTCGCTTTCTTCATCACTTTCTCTCCACCCCTTCCTCCCTCCCTCCCTCCCTTACACACTTCTTCCCCTCCACAATCTCTCTATTTTCTTCCTTCCATTCCACTCTTCACCGCCATCCTTCTATCACCTCTTACATCTCCTTCCTCATCTTCCATCCCCCTCTCTTTACCCTCACCTCCCTCTGTTCCACCTACCCTTTATATGCTCCTAACATAACCTAACCTAACCTCTCCCGTCCCCTTTCTTCTCATTCACACACTTATTTCCCTCACCCTTCCTCTCCCCTGCTTCTCTCTCCCTCATCCTCCCCGAGCCATTTCCCCCACCTTCACTCTACCTCACCGTCACCCTCCCCAGTAACTCTCCCCCACCCACACCCTCTCCCAGCCACTCTCCCCCACCCTCACCCTCCCCCAGCCACTCTCCCCCACCCACACCCTCTCCCAGCCACTTTCCCCCACCCTCACCCTCCTCCTCCTCTCTTCCCTACATCATCCTCCCATCCTCCCACGTCACTGACTTATCAACCAAATAACCACAGTGAAGATGGGCAGCTGACACCATACCCAATATCCATATAACCTGCCCCCTCCCCTCTCACTCCCCCACTAACCCCTCCTACCCCCCACCTTCTCCCGAAGAAAAAAAGTATCTCATCACCCAACCCTACCCTTCCTATGAAAGTGCTAACCCACAACCTTCCCTTAGATACGGAAATCACACACGAGAAGCCCTCTATATCTGACGTCTTACAGTTCATTGGATCATAAGGTGTAAGAAGCCAGGATTACGTCGACGATTTCTCTTTTACATAACCTATTTTTATTTTTTGGTGTGCGATCATTGGTCATTGCTATGAGGGAGAGGAAGAACTCTCTTATTTTGGTGGCATCTGAGAGTTTGGCGATCTGTCTAGGGAACATTTTTATCTCATGTAATATATAAAAAAAAAACTTGGATAGATGTATTTTTTATCGTGTGTTTTCAAGGAAATCTAAGACGGTCGGTTTGATTTTACTTGTGGTTACTTGTGCATTACTTCAGTTTATTATTATTATTATTATTATTATTATTATTATTATTACTATTATCATTATTATTATTATTATTATTATTATTATTAGTAGTAGTAGTAGTAGTAGTAGTAGTAGTAGTAGCCGCATGGATCTGCGGCTCAACTAATTTAACACAGATAGGATAGCTTCTTATGTATTAGGATATTTAATATTAAGGTAAATAAATGGTGGTGAAGGTGTGGCTATTGGGGGAGGCTGGAGGCCACGATAAAAAAAAAAAAAAAAAAGTAGTAGTAGTAGTAGTAGTAGTAGTAGTAGTAGTAGTAGTAGTAGTAGGAGTAGTAGGAGGAGGAGTAGTAGTAGTAGTAGTAGTAGTAGGCTCTGACGGCCTGCCGCCTTATTCCTCTGGAAAAGAAACCAGGATATAGACCTATAGGGGTGGGGGAAGTGCTGAGGCGGATCATCGGAAAGTGTATAATGGAGGTGGTAAAGGATGATGTCAGGGCAGCAGCAGGGAACCTACAAGTGTGTGCTGGCCACCAGGCTGGTGGGGAGGCGGCCATTCACGCCATGAGATTGATATTTGAGCAGCGTGATTGTGAGGCCGTTCTCCTGGTGGATGCTTCAAACGCATTCAACATACTTAACCGCAAGGAGGCACTGCACAACATCAAGATCAAGTGTCCAAGCTTTGCGATGTATGTTGAAAATTCGTACAGGAATCCTTCAGACCTCTACATAGTAAACAACAAGGCTCTACGAGGTGATACCATCCTACAGTCGACCGAGGGAACAACACAGGGGGACCCCGTTGCAATGGCAATGTATGCAATAGGCCTATCAGTGCTCCAACAAGAAATAAAGTATGAAACAACTGGGGTCAAACAAGTGGCATATGCTGATGACCTCACAGGAGCAGGAAAAGTGGAGGACATCAAAAAGTGGTGGGACCTGGTAACATCGCGAGGTCCACAAATAGGGTACCACCCAAACGCCAGCAAATCCTTCCTCATCGTGAAGCCAGATCATTATGATCGGGCTGTGGAGGTTTTCGGCGAAAGTGAGGTCAAAATAACTAAGGACGGCCAAAGACATCTAGGCGCAGTAATTGGCACTACGGACTTCAAGACCCAGTACGTAGGGGTAAAGGTGAATGAGTGAGTTAGCGAAATCCATGCTCTATCGGAGATTGCTAACACAGAGCCACATGCGGCCTTTGCAGCATTCACACATGGAGTCAAGCATCGTTGGAACTACCTGATGCGTACCATCCCTGAGATCCGACCCCTCCTCCACCCTTTGGAAGAAGCAATCAGTGTCAAGTTCATTCCCACACTAGTGAAACACCACGACTTAACCCCAGTAGAAAGAACACTTCTTGCACTTCCACCAAGACTGGGAGGGATGGGACTAACTAATCCAGAGGAGATTGCTGACTCTGAACATCAAAATTCACTTAAGCTCACGGCAGCCCTCACTGACCACATAATAGCCCAGAATGCAACAGGGGAAGTGGACACAAGCGAAGTTAATAAGATCCGTAGGTCCATTACAACAGATCGGCAGCACTGCCAAAATGACATGTTGCAGCAACTATTGCTGCAGGTTCCAGAAAATTTGACAAAAAAAAGTAGCTATAGTGCAGGAGGTGGGCGCCTCGAACTGGTTAACTACGTTACCGATAAGGGCAAATGGTTTCAGCCTTAACAAACAAGAATTTACAGATGCCATTGCTCTAAGGTACGGTTGGCCAGTGGATGGTTTTCCCTCCCAATGCGTGTGTGGCTATTCCTATGATGGCGATCACGCCATGGTTTGCAAGAAGGGGGGCTTCATATGCATGAGGCATGACGAGGTAAGGCATCTCACAGCAAATATGTTGAAGGAAATCTGCCGGGACGTCATGGTAGAACCGACCCTCCTTCCACTGGATGGCGAGATCCTCCAACACAGGACTTCAAACACATCTAACGAAGCCCGTGTGGACGTCAGTGCTCGAGGATTCTGGACGCGGGGACAGCGAGCTTTCTTCGACATCAGGATTTTTGATCCCATGGCCGTTTGTCACCGTAACCTAGCTCTCGATGCTGCGCATAGGAGGAACGAGAACGACAAGAGAAGGGCATATGGGGAGAGAATTCAAAATGTTGATCAAGGCAGCTTCACTCCTCTAGTGTTCACAACCTCTGGTGGGATGGGCCCAAGTGCAAGATGTTTCTACGCCAGACTCGCGGAGCTGATCTCCGAACAGAAGCAGCAGCCCAGAAGTTATGTCACAGCCTGGATGAGATGTCGACTGTCCTTCTCTCTCCTTCGGTCGGCTTTGCTCTGCCTCAGGGGAACGAGAGCTTCTGCCCCTACTCCGACAACTGCTGCAGATATTGACTATGAGGCTACAGTCACTGAATGCCGCATGGATCTGCGGCTCAACTAATTTAACACAGATAGGATAGCTTCTTATGTATTAGGATATTTAATATTAAGGTAAATAAATGGTGGTGAAGGTGTGGCTATTGGGGGAGGCTGGAGGCCACTGTAAAAAAAAAAAAAAAAAAAAAAAAAAAAAAAAAAAAAAAAAGTAGTAGTAGTAGTAGTAGTACTCATACGATCGTTATTATATTCATCATTATAGTCTCTGATACATGATTGATTATATTTACCTCTCTTTATCTCTCCCTTTCTCTTTATTTACACATCCCTATCTTCCTCTCTCATGCACTCTCGGCTCGTCTGTCTCTGAGATGAATCTAATATACTATAGGAATAGCCGTGTGTCTGTCTGTCTGTCTATTCTGGGCAGCTGAAACGGCACAATCGTTTTTCATAAAACTTGGTGGAAAAATCGCAAAAAATTCGTAGAGTGGAACAAACCTGGTCCTATGTCGATGGTTTCTTTAGGAAGGCATTAATTAACCATTTTATTTACACTGGAAAACGATGCAAGTCTACGGACTTGGCGCACCCTCACAAGTCTACGGACTTGGTGCACCCTCATTTGCTGTACGCTGTCAGCCGGACGGCGAACCGGGCACGAAGGGCCCGTGATCACTTGTGTCCAATATATGGTGAAGCCCGTTATCAGTTCTCTCTCTCTCTCTCTCTCTCTCTTTCTCTCTCTCAGAGCTCGTCGGTGTGGCTACTGGACGAATTTTGTCAGACATCCATACTGAGTGAGACATTATCTCTCTGTGTACCTGAGAGAGAAACGCATTGTCAGCTCATCAGTGGACCTACCTATCACGTCATAAATCCGTCCCATCACCATCAAAACTGTGTCCCCTCTCACCACCCGCATACAACGACGAATGAGGGAGATGGAGAGAACGGGAAAAAGAAGGGAGGAGATAGAGGAAAGGAGCACATAGAAGGAGGAGAGGAGACAGAGAAAGAGAGATGGAGTATTAGGAAAGGTGAATGGGAAAGAAGAGATGGACAAGAATAAAGGTGAGAGGAAAAGATAAGATGGAAAGGAGGGAGGAGATGGGAAGAGAGGAAAGGAGAAGGGGAATGGAGAGGGAGAAGGGGGGTAATGAGGTATAGAAAATAGATGTAAGATGGCTAATAATGAATGGGCAAGAAGAAAGGAAGAGGAAAAGTGGGAGAGGATTAAAAAAGGGAGAAGACGTATATAAATAAAATGAAAAGAGAGAGAGAGAGAGAGAGAGAGAGAGAGAGAGAGAGAGAGAGAGAGAGAGAGAGAGAGAGAGACTTACCATTTATCTTGGAAGGTAAAAGTTCTGAAAATTTTCACACATCGACAAAATAACTTCCCCCGGTGTTGAAGACGAACAAGAGCTGAGAGTTTTATTACTGAAAACATTTTAGACATAAATAATAAAACATACCACTTAAAACACACTATTTCGATTCAATTCCAAAATTCTTCGACAATTTACAAGCTATTCCCAAGTAAGTGAATTCGAACATAACTTTTTTTTTAGTAGATATCTTGATTGAATTTTCCCCCAATATATATCACAATTTATCTTTAACAATACGAAGAGAAATAGACATAGTGATTCAGTTGCGGACCCTAAAAAAAAATCCCCCGAGAGTTTTAGCACCACTTGGCTGATTCAACCTAAAGGCCTTGTTAATATATAATGGGAGTATTGACACCAGCGAAGACATCACACCATCTAGCTCCAATCGTTCCAGCACCTCAGTATAGCGATCCAGAGAGGAGATATTGACTGTAAACTGACTGGGTTATCTTCACCCACCTAAGGAGCCCAAGGGAGTCATCTAATTCTGATAATCAACCATAGAAATAAATTCAAATAAAAAGGACCAATAAACAGTCAATACAAATAAACAGGACCAATAAACAGGGCCAATAATCAGTCAATACAAATAAACAGGGCCAATAATCAGTCAATACAAATAAACAGGACCAATAAACAGGGCCAATAAACAGTCAATACAAATAAACAGGACCAATAAACAGTCAATAACAGGATAAACAGGGCCAATAATCAGTCAATACAAATAAACAGGACCAATAAACAGTCAATACAAATAAACAATACCATTAACAAGAAAATACAAATAAACAGGATTAATAAGTAGAAAAAAGTAAAACAGTAAAAAAAAAAAATAGGATAAAATATCGACTCAGATTCCAGGTAAAATAATTCTGTTTTTCTCTTCTGAGGTGACGGATCTCCTCAACACAGCCAGTCAAATGTATTTATCCCACCCTCCAGCCCTCCCTGTTACCTCAATGTACTTTATGTGTATTCTAAACTATACTTTCACATTGATAAATAAAAATAATGTAGAATGCAGAACAAGACTCTAACAGGTATAATCCAATCACACGTATTTAATCTACAGGTAATATATACAAATATATATACCAAGTGTCCAGGGAATTTTGGCTATAACTATATAATGATAAAAATTTAACAAAAGCAAACAAAAAGAAAGACAGAAAAACATATCGATGGAAAAGATACACGAATGTTATTTTTGCCAATTCTAATGACCAGGTGATACCAGCAGGTGAGTTGATGGTTATTCTGTATATCAGCTGGTGGTGGGGTCACTTATCCCGAGCAGCACAATAGCAATAGAATGGTTTCCTTGATAACTTGCTGGAATATGATATTGGAATCCTTTCTTGATGTGGAGAGAGAGAGAGAGAGAGAGAGAGAGAGAGAGAGAGAGAGAGAGAGAGAGAGAGAGAGAGAATAGCTAATTTTCGATGATATACCTGAAAAATTAGACTGACAATAAGCGACAGTACCGAGAGTCGACCTTTGTTGTTGACTGACAGCAGGAATGTGAAAAAAAAAGTTAGTTGGAGATGATATACGTTGTAGAACCCAAACTATAAAGGTCAATTCCATTACTTTCAAGAATAACATAACAGGATTTAAACATTTATCTTTTCCCTGCAGATGTGTGTGTGTGTGTGTGTGTGTGTGTGTGTAATAATAATAATAATAATATAAATAATTAACGGTTTATTGAAAGAGCATGGCAGCCGGAAGGCTGAAAATATACAATTACATAATTGGGGAATGGGTCTCTTCATTTACAAATGATATACAAGTAAAGTAAGTGATACAAATATGATATATAATAATTAGGTGTTGATAATTTTTACAATGGTTGGGTCTGGGCTGATCTTATAGCAATCAGTTCGTGCTCGTATGGGCTGGATGCGGTTGGGCAGGTGTGTGGCCACATGGCCACGTGGCTTCGGGCAATGCAGGTGTGCTCCATCCTTCAGGTTAGGTCAGGTGAAGCCGTGAGGTCAGGTCAGGTTAGGTACCTAGGTGAGGTCACCTGGGAACAGTTACGTCAGTCCCCAGTAGGAAGGGGTAAGGTCATAGATGACACAATTGATCATGACTATAATATATTCACTAGTATACTACATAAAGCACAAGAACAAAATATACCATACAGAAAAATTAGGTCAAATAAGAATGAGCCAAGGTGGATGACCAGAAAACTTAAACATGACATAGGAATAAAGAAAGGAATATATGAGAAATTAAAGGGAGGGGAGAAGCAGCTCAGAAATAGGTATAATGATTTATCTAGGAATGTTAAGAAAAATGTAAGGAAAGCAAAGAGAGACTATGAAATCAAAATAGCAAGAGAATCCAAGGCGAGTCCCAAGGGATTTTTCCAGGTATATAGGACAAAGGTCAAGGAAAAAGTTGGGCCTTTAAAGTCAGGGAGGGGAGAAATGATAAATGGCAGTGAAGAAATAAGCAAAGCATTGAACAGCTACTTCTTATCAGTTTTCACAGAAGAAATTTGCGATGAAATTCCAGAGGTGGAACTGATATTCAGTGGAATGGAAGAAGGGAAATTAAAGAATATCACTATCAGAAAAGAGGATGTTCTTAAGAAGATAAATAAACTAAAGAAAACAAAATCCCCAGGGCAGGATGAAATTTTCCCTCGAGTCTTGAAAGAGTGTAGGGAACAGATTAACGGACCCCTCGTAAACTTATTTACAAAATCATTAGACACTGGAGTTGTGCCAGAGTTGTGGAAACAGGCGAATGTAGTACCCATATTTAAAAAGGGAGACAGAGCATCAGCGTCAAATTACCGGCAGATCAGTTTGACGTCAGTAGTGGGGAAATTTCTTGAATCAATTATAGCAGATAGCATCCGATCGCATCTAGAGAAAAGCAAATTAATCTACGACTCTCAACATGAGTTTACAAAGGGAAAATCTTGTCTAACAAATCTGCTGACGTTTTTTAGGAAAGTCTTCGAGGTAGTAGATAATGATGAAAATTACGATGTTATTAACTTAGCCTTTAGCAAAGCATTTGACAGAGTACCGCATCAGAGGCTTCTGAGAAAAATTAAGGCTCATGGTATCGAGGGGAAGTTTTAAATTGGATAAAATCATGGCTCACCGATAGAACGCAGAGGTTCAGCGTAGATGGTGTAAATCTGAGTGGAGCCGTGTAACCAGTGGGGTTCCCCAGGGGTCAGTACTAGGCCCACTCTTGTTCATAATCTACATAAACGATCTAGATACTGGGATCAGCAGTGACATAAGCAAGTTTGCGGATGACACCAAAATAGGGCGGCAGATTAATTCAGGGAAGGATGCAAATGCATTACAGGAGGATCTAAATAAACTGCAGGGGTGGTGTGAAAAATGGCAAATGAAATTCAACACCAGCAAGTGCAGCGTACTTAATATTGGAAGAACACAAATACTTATAATGTATACAGCCTTAACAACATCAACCTTGAGATGTCGACTTGTGAAAGAGACCTAGGGGTACTTGTAAGCCTGGACCTACGGCCTAGAAAACGGTGGCCGGTAATAAAGTCACAGGAAAAAAAGTCACAGAAAAAGTCACAATTTTGGCTAGGAAAAAAAGTCACAGGAAAAAAGTCACAATTAATTTATGGTGGCCGGTAATAAAGGCTAGGCTAGGTTAGGTTAGGTTAGGTTGACATATTAACCTTAAAAAATGTGAGAATTCGATAGTTAACTTTTCTTTTTTTCCTGTGACTTTTTTTCCTGTGACTTTTTTACCTGGATTCTACCCAACAGTGCGTTTATGTTCGAAATAAGGCAAACAGAGTATTGGGTTTTATATCTAGAAGTGTAAGTAACAAGAATGCAGAGGTCTTATTGCAACTATATCTTGCGCTAGTCAGGCAGCACCTCGATTATGCGGTTGAGTTTTGGTGCCCCTATTATAGAATGGATATAAATTCACTAGAGTTGGTGCAGCGAAGAATGACAAAAATGATTCCGGGACTTAGAAACCTTCCATATCAGGACAGGTTAAAGAAACTTAACTTGCATTCCCAAGACAGACGAAGAGTGCGGGGAGATATGATAGAAGTATTTAAGTGGGTGAAAGGAATCAATAAAGGGGGCTATAGATAAAGTTCTATAATATCCGAGCAGGACAGGATTCGGAGCAACGGATTTAAGTTGGATAAGTTTAGGTTTAGGAGGGAGATAGGAAGGAACTGGTTCACAAATAGGGTGGTGGACGAGTGGAACAAGCTTAGCAACTATGTAGTAAGTGCTGGAACGATGGAAAGTTTCAAAAAGAGGCTGGATAGATTCATGTATGATAGAGAGTGGTAGCATTCCCAGCTTATGGGAAGCAGCTTTAGCAATGTTGAGGATGTGTGCCTTCCATGTCATATGAGAGGAAATGGTGAGGCCTAGCATATCTATTTTAGAATTTGGCAGAATGATTGCGTGCTGAAATATGATTGGTGGGAGATCATCTAATTTGGAAAGTGTAATTAGTAAATACTGAGTTTTATTACTATTGAATTTAACAAAGTTTTTACCTCCCCATTCGGAGATGTTGCACAGATCCGCACTGATAGATGTAATTATATCAGCTCTAGAAACAGATCTAGTTTGAGAGTTAGGGGGAAGGGGAAAATGTGAAGAAGAGTGAAGAGTACAATCATCAGCGTAAGAATGGATAGAATTAGTTGCAGTGTGAAGTAAATCATTGATAAAAAGAAGGAAGAGAGTAGATGAAAGAATAGAACCCTGTGGGACACCACTATTGGTAGTGAAAGAGCGAGAGATCGATCCCTCGACAACAACTGCCATGGATCGGTTCTCAAGGAAGCTAGAGATTGGAGAACAAACTGGGGGAGAGAAACCATAAGAGGGAAGTTTAGAAAGCAAAGACTTGTGCCATACCCTGTCAAATGCTTTGGAGATGTCGAGGGCCACGACGAAAGTTCCCCCATAATCGCTAAGAGAGGATTACCAAAGATGGGTGTAGTAGGAGAGCAGATCACCAGTAGATCTCGCCTGGCGAAAGCCATACTGGTGATCCGACAAAAAAGAATGGCGTTAAGGTGACGGAGAAAATAGGAGTTCAAGATAGTTTCGAAAATCTTAGAGAGGGATAAGTCAGGGCAATGGGGCGATAGTTAGAGGTATTAAAATGGTCACCCATCTTTGGGATGGGCTGAACCAAGGCATGCTTCCAAGAAGAAGGAAAAGTTTGGGTTTTGAGGCAAAGGCGAAAGAGGCGAGAAAGCACAGGGGCCAGAACTTCAGCACACTCCCTCAGAACACGAGGGGGTATTCCGTCCGGTCCATGCGCCTTACTCACATCCAACCTGGGTAACACACCAGCAACCATGATAGTGGAGCTCATAGGAAAGTGCATAGGTTCAGTAGGGGTAGGAGGGATAGAGTTGGAATCGTGTAAGGTGGAGTTAGAGGAGAATAAGGTGCCAAAGAGATTGCCTTTGTCAGGGGAAGAGTTGGCTATAGACTTATCAGGGCGGAAGAGAGGGGTAAAAGAGGGAGTGCAGAAGTTTTTACAGATGTTTTTGGTGAAGAACCACAAGGATTTACTAGAAGAAGAATTGAAGGTCCATGAAGAGACGATGTGATAAGACTACAGTACAGGGTGATCCCGGCACGACTCTAGCTGTCAATGATTTACTCCGGGTAAAAGGTCAATAGGTATTACTGTAGTATATGGAGCTATCAGTATATGCATGGTGGTAGTGAAAACAGGACTCCAGGAGTCGTGGAGAGGCATAACGTTTATCTATACCAAGTGTGTCCATGGGGAGGAGGGTGTATGGCAGGGCTTGGGAGACTAAACAGACAAATATTAACAAACGATGTTAACAACATTACCATTCTATTAACGAACCTTAGTGTGTAATAATAATAATAATAATAATAATAATAATAATAATAATAATAATAATAATAATTAACGGTTTATTGAAAGAGCATGGCAGCCGGAAGGCAGAAACTATACAGTTACATAATTGGGGAATGGGTCACTCGATTGTCAAATAATATACAGGTAACATAAGTGATACAAAAATCATATATAATAACAGGGTGGGGAGAGGGACATACTACAGGGCATTTCAACATAGTAACAGTGCAAAATGGGTAAGATTGGCTGGGAGTGAACACACTGGTTGATTACGAGTTGTTGATGATTTTTTCATTGATTGGGACTGGGTTGCTCTTATAGCGATCAGTACGTGCTCGTATGGGCTGGGGTGGTTGTGGTGTCGAACAGCAATTCACGGACGAGGGATCTCGGGTGGAAGAAGGAGTCTGTGTCGAGGATGGTGCAGAAGCTTCTCACCAAATTTGCAGATGAAGTCGCGGTGATGATCAAAGACAGCCGAGAGGGTTAGTATGTTGAGCAAATTCTTGATACTTAGAGTAGGAGGGGGAGAGAATATCCTTGCATGCCCTCTTCTGGATTTTTTGTAGGTGTTTCCGTTGTGTGAAATTTAGGGAGGAAGACCAGGAAGGGGAGGCATACTGTAGGTGAGCATACTGTAGGTGAGAAGGACTTGAGTCGGCGGAGGACGTGGAGACGAAAACTGGAGGATTTGACAATTTTACTGACATGTGTTTTCCAATTTAGTTTGTTATCTATAGTGGCGCCGAGGAGCCTGGCGGAATCCACAACCTGGAGTGTGTTGAGGCCTGAAGTAATGGAGGGAGGTGGGACAAGGTCGGAGGAGAGGTTGATGTGCATAACCATTGCCTTGGTGTGGTTGATGGAGACATGGTTGTTGGTGGCCCAATTTTGGAGATTGTTCAATATATTCTGGAGGGAGGTGTAGTCGGGAGCCGAGTTTTTCACACTGATCCCAATGATGGACTCGTCGACATATTTCAATTGAGCAGAGGTTGCTCTTCGGGCATCTTTGATAAGCATGAGGAAGCAGAGCGGTCCTATCTTGTTGTCTTGGGGGGGACGCCACAGGTGAGTGACTGAAAAGTGGAGACAGCCCCTCGGAAGCGTAGGGCTTGGCGTCGGTCACTAAGGAAGTCTGTATGCCATGGTAAAAGACTACTCCGAAACCCGAGGTCGATGGCGTTGTTGATGATTAAAATATTGTCAAGTATGTCAAATGCTTTGGTGAAGTCAATGAAGGCGACAGCCACAGACGTCATTCGTTTTCCAGATGGCGGCATATGTAGTCGAGAAAGTTGACAAGACAGTGAATGGTGGAGGAAGTTATATTGCTAAATTGCCGAGGATCTATGGTGCCTACAATATCAGCAAAAGCCCAGTCAAAAACGAAACTTTCGCAGATTAAGCTGGGTATTGGGATTGTGAGCTGGTTGCCTTGGGCACTGGTGACAGAGATGAGGTCTTCCAGTCAGCTGGGCATCTTACTTGGCCGAGGGAAGCATTGATGATGGAGCAGAGGGGTTTAGCTAGTTCCGGGGATAACTTGTAGAGGTTCAATAGTAAGTCAATGGGGGTGCTGGAGCGCTTTAACTTTAGTTTGCCCAGACATTTTGCTACTTCAAATTCTTCCACTAAGTCAGTGGGAAAGTAGGCTGGTAAGTAAGCAGGGAGACTGGTTGGGTCAAACCGGGGGAGCGTTTGGCATACTGTATAGTTGTGAAATGGTTGTGTGATTGCTAAGATGCGTCGCCATTAGTGAGATGGTTAAGGGAGGGGAGTGGGTGTATCTTATTGTTTAGTCCACAGAGTTCTTTAAGTTTACCATACCACTGACTGATGCTGGTCTGCTTCAGGTGTTGCAGCTTGGTTGGGTAGTGGGACTTCTTTGCGGCGCGTATTTCACGGATGACTTGGTTGTGAAGGGACCTGTAGCAGTTGTGGTCATTGAGATAAAAGGTCCTGTCTCTCTGCTGCATTAGTCTTTTGATCCGAGGTGTGATCCAGGGCAGGTCAGCTGGGTGTGATCTGACGGACTTCTCGGGGGGAAGAAGTTGTGGTGAGCTTCCATGGTGGTTGGTGTAGTTTATTCATTTGGTGTCCATGTTATCCACACTAAGTACTTCAGTCCAGGGATGGTGAACTATCCACTGCCAGAAGAGACGCAGTGCAGAGTCAGTAATCGGCCTATCGGTCTTGATATAGGGACTCTTTTCTTGGCTGGTGGTGGGAGCTGGAGACCAGAGCACTGATAGGTGTGTGATACACCCGATAGGAAGCGTTGGCTGAGGTGGTTGGTACTGGTCAGCTAGGTCAAGATGAGGTCAAAGGTATTTTGACGGTGTGTAGGGAAGTTCACAACTTGTGATAGTAGCAGCTGGTCCTGGATATAAGTGTTGTCAATTTCGTTTTAATCCCCGCATAGTACTAGCTTGGCACATGGGTACCTAAGTCTGAGGTGGTCTGAGGTGGTGATGAGGTGATTGATAAGTGTGGCACTGGTGAGTGAGCGAGGCGGGTGGTATGCCCCACAGTATATGATAGAGGCATTGTGGCGAGGGTGGGACTAAAACGTCCAAGCATGACGGGCTTACATCATTTTGACAGAAGAGGGGAACGCCCCTCCACGTCCATGTGAATGAAGGTGATACAAATGTTGATATCCCTCAATGTGGCAAGTTTCAGGAACAATTTGCCACTGTCTGGTATTACACAGCTCACTGGTGATTTGCTGTGAATCACGCTTGTTTTTTTTTCTTGAAATACACTGTTGAATGACTGTTTGATAACTAATCATTGCACTGATCTCTTGCTGATAAATCCCTGTGTAATGAAGTTGGGATGGAGAAGGGGAGGCAGGGCCAAACAGACTTGGCCTGGCTGCCAATCAGGAGTACCGTGCCTACAGGACACGTCTTTCTCACTGAGGGCTGACTGATGTTTGTGTGTGTGTGTGTTTGTGTGTATACAGTATGTCTGTCGAATATATTTATATGTAAATGCATATAATACTTTTTGTGTATTAGTATGTTTGCCTATAAGTGTGAAAATCTATCTTTCTCTCAAGGTGTGTAAATGTGTCTGCCTATGTGGTGTCCGCGTGCCGGTATTTCTGTATACGTAAGTAAATGAGGCCACAAAGACTTGTCGACGTTCAGTAATCTTCACCACCAAAGGATAATCTGGCGAGAGTTCCCTAAGCAACAAGGCTGTACCCTAATATAAGGAAGACTCACAGACGCCGCATGCATGAATTCCCTGAAGACGAGTGAGCGATAAATCCCCGACCATCTTCATGCACCCTGGACCAAGATAATTACACAAAACACGAACTATCTTGAAGGGGGGGGGGGGGAGAAAGGACCTCTATTTTAGACAAGTATAGACAAAAAAAATATTCCTCCGTGTGTTTCAGTAGTTAACTCGTTCTCGCAAACCACAGACGAGGCCCCATGTAACACTGGGTAGTAACACAAATCAGGTAGATAATAATTAACATATTTTATACATGAAAGACATTTTACCAAATGTAATCACCTGAGAAAAAATTTGTGATTTGGGGGGGGTTAAGAGGATCTGAGCGCATAATTTTTGTTTTATATATGTTTAAATAGCTTCTACACACACTATTGTAGTACAGTTCTGCTTAATCTGTGTAGTTATTCAGTCAGGTGTTGTTCTGTGAGGATGGGGCCATTGTTTACTACCCCGCAGGACATAGAGCTTCGTACAGTACACAGCAGAGATATAATGGACACTTGACACTGCCAAGCCATCATCCCTGAAATACGTGGCGGGGTATCAATGCAGCCAAAAATCTTTTATCCAAGCTTGACATTCCTTGCTGACACACTTAGCTGACTTTCCTTTTCACTGACGCTCCTCCCTGATGCTCCTACTGTAGCTGACACTCCTAGCTGAAATTCCTCGGTGACTCTTCTAACTGAAAATCCTAGCTGACACCGCTCCCTAACACTCCTAACTGACACTCCTAGCTGATATTCCTCCTCCCCGGCACTCCTAACCGACTGACAGATGCATAAAAAATATCTGAGTGCACAAATCCGTTCTTAAGTCTGTCCATGAGTCCATCAGGGTGTCCGTGTGTCTATCGAGAGTAGGTATCTACCACCACCACTACCACAACTAGTATTACCACCACCACCACCACCACTACCATTACTAGTATCACCAACACCATCACCTATACCACCACCACCATCATCACCACCACTACCATCACTAGGATCACCACCACTACCATCACTAGGATTACTACCACCACCACCACCACTACCATTACTAGTATCACCACCTACATCACCATCATCATCACCACCACCACCACCACCACCACCACCATCACCACCACCACCACTACCATCACTAGGATCACCACCACTACCATTACCACCACCACCACTACCATTACTAGTATCACCACCACCTACACCACCATCATCACCACCACCACTACCATCACTAATATCACAAACCACCACCACCACCTACACCACCACCACCACTACCATCACTAGGATCACCACCACCACCTACACCACCATCATCACCACCACCACTACCATCACTAGTATTACCACCACCACCACCAACACCTTCACCACCATCATCACTACCACCACCACCACCTAAGCCACCATCATCACCACCACCTATATCTCCATCATCACCACCACCACTACCATCACTAGCATTACCACCACCACCACCACCACCACTATCATCACTAGTATTACCACCACCACCACCACCACTACCATTACTAGCATCACCACCACCACCACCACTACCATTACTAGCATCACCACCACCACCACCACTACCATTACTAGCATCACCACCACCACTATCATCACTAGTATTACCACCCACCACCACTACCATTACTAGCATCACCACCACCACCACCACTACCATTACTAGCATCACCACCACCACCACCACCACCACCTACACCACCATCATCACCACCACCTACACCACCATCATCATCACCACCACTACCATCACTAGTATTACCACCACCACCACTCCCATTACTAGTATCACCACCACCTACACCACCACCATCACCATCACAAGAACCACCATCATCACCACCACCACCACCACTACCATCACTAGTATTACCACCACCACCACTCCCATTACTAGTATCACCACCACCACCAACACCACCACCACCATCACCACCACAACCACCACCCCCAGTGCCTGTCACTCAGTGCTAGGCATTGATTTTGATTTGATTTTGCCGCTTAAGTAGCCGCTGCAAGCGGCAAAATCAAATCAAAATCAATGCCTAGCACTGAGTGACAAACTTCACTAAGATAAGAGAGAAATTATTAATCATTTTGTTTCTTTATTTACAAATCTTCACAGGTTAAAATAGTAGTGTATTTTTTGCTTTGGGTAGAATTTTCAGATATAAGGTGATTTAATGCGTTTTCGGTGGAATTGTTATAAGCAAGGCGTTTCTATATTCGGGATAAATGTAAACATATTTAAGTGAAAAGTGTTACAGTAAATAGAACAAGACACAACAATAATTACTGAGAGAGAGAGAGAGAGAGAGAGAGAGAGAGAGAGAGAGAGAGAGAGAGAGAGAGAGAGAGAGAGAGAACAATCCCAAATAAAACAGCAAAGTTAAGGTCTTTTGTTCAAGACTTTAAATTATCTTCTTAACGGGACCATCAGCTGTTTGTCATTACATCCCCCGCCCCTGATCTAATCTTCAGACGGGATATATACAAGTCATGCTGTTCGTTCGTCTGTTAGTATACCTATGACCAATCTGGAATACCAAGGATATAAACGAGATATGTGTCGCTTCATTACGGTCGATAATAACGTAATGTAATTAACAGTTCCCCATCAACGTATACTACGGTCATTCTAACCTACCCTAAGCTATCTTAACCTAACCCCAAGCTAATTTAATATAACTTCACCTCGCCTCAATTAACCTAACCTTATTTAACCTAATTTAACTTAAATCTAACCTAACCTAGCCTAAGCTAACCTAAGCTAAGCTAACCTAAGCTAACCTAACCTAACCACACCAACTAATACACAGACTATTTCCCAGTAGTTTATGCCATCAGTATATAATAACACAACCACAACCACCACCACCCACAACACTCACCCCTCGTGTGGTGAATTACTTCCGGGGAGTGTGTGTGTGTGTGTGTGTGTGTGTGTGTGTGTGTGTTTTTTTTATCTGATGGAAAAGCAATAATAGTATAACGAACAGTGAACTTTGTCAGGGACGAATTATACTATTGCCACTACCGCAGAGAGAGAGAGAGAGAGAGAGAGAGAGAGAGAGAGAGAGAGAGAGAGAGAGAGAGACTACTCTTCCATGGTGTTATTGACTGTGCTGGTGATGTGTCTATCTATCTATCTATCCGTTTGCCTTTCTGACTAACAGGCCTGTCTGTCTGTCTGTCTGTTCAACTGTGACTTTCGCTGTCTTATCTGTGATTCGTCTGTCTGTGACTGTCTATCTTTCTGTCTGTCTTTGCCTATCAGTCTGATTTTCTGTCTGTATTTGTCTGTCTTTGAATCTGTAAATGTCTATCTATTTATTTGTCTCTCTCTGTCTGTATGTATTTCTCTGTCTGTCTGTATTTCTGTCTGTATCCGTCTGTTTGTTTCTCTATTTGTATCTGTTTGTGTGTCTGTCTTTCTGTCTATCTGTCTGTCTGCCCAACATCACCGCAGTAATGGTCGTTCGCATAAAATATAACCATCAGCAATTATCAAAAGACAGCTCACCACGACTGTCACTTACTCACATGCAGGCCTTTACTCTGTGTCTGTCTATCTGTCTGTTTGTCTTACTAAAAAGCACCACAAAATAATGGAGTGTCAGCATGAAATATGTACCCCAAACTTCACGACAGAGAGGGAGTGGACAAATGGGTTGAGTTTCCAATGTGTGTGTGTGTGTGTGTGTGTGTGTGTGTGTGTGTGTGTGTTTTTTTTTTTTTTTGAGAGGGGAGGGGGTCTGCGGGGGTGGGATAGTACTGAAAGAGAGAGGGGGGGGGGGGTGAATCGCCTTGTCTCCTAGGCGCGGATCCTGTATGTTTCTGTGCAAACAGGTCCTGTCTGTGCGACTGAGCAGCCCTTTCGTGGAGCCACTCTCCTCACCCTCGGCTCGTCAGAGCCAAACTCTCACTTCACGTCGCCCTAAAACGGCGAAGGCAGCAAGCCTCCAGAAGAGGTTTTAACATTAAGCGTCTGGAGGATCCAGCGGTAGCACATGCTTTCAAAGAGCAGCTCGAACAGTAAACATAATGCTGGCGGGCAACTGAAAAGGTATAAGGATAGTCTTAAGACAAGCCTGAAAAAATGCCAAATCGACCCCCTCACCTGGGAGACGATTACTCCACACTGTAAAGCTTGGAGGTGCACCACACAAGAAAGTGACAATACCTTAGAGTTAGCCCGAATGCAAACCGAGGCAGACAAGCGGAAAGACGCTGCCGTCGGCCCTCCCGCACTAGATGTAGCCTTCCACACTTGCAACATCTGTGGACAACCCTGCCGGTCCCGTATGGACCGCTCTAGTCACCTCAGAGCTTACCAATAAAGGTGACATCCTTAATAACCCATAGGTGGATGATCGTCATACTCGATTCCGAGTGACAGCAGAGTAGTAGTAGTAGTAGTAGTAGTAGTAGTAGTAGTGGATGCTTCAAACGCATTCAACATACTTAACCGCAAGGCGGCACTGCACAACATCAAGATCAAGTGTCCAAGCTTTGCAATGTATGTTGAAAATTCGTATAGGAATCCTTCAGACCTCTACATATTAAACAACAAGGCTCTACGAGGTGATACCATCCTACAGTCGACCGAGGGAACAACACAGGGGCACCCCGTTGCAATGGCAATGTATGCAATAGGCCTATCAGTGCTCCAACAAGAAATAAAGTATGAAACAACTGGGGTCAAACAAGTGGCATATGCTGATGACCTCAGAGGAGCAGGAAAAGTGGAGGACATCAAAAAGTGGTGAGACCTGGTAACATCGCGAGGTCCACAAATAGGGTACCACCCAAACGCCAGCAAATCCTTCCTCATCGTGAAGCCAGAACATTATGATCGGGCTGTGGAGGTTTTCGGCGAAAGTGAGGTCAAAATAACTAAGGACGGCCAAAGACATCTAGGCGCAGTATTTGGCACTACGGACTTCAAGACCCAGTACGTAGGGGGAAAGGTGAATGAGTGGGTTAGCGAAATCCATGCTCTATCGGAGATTGCTAACACAGAGCCACATGCGGCCTTTGCAGCATTCACACATGGAGTCAAGCATCGTTGGAACTACCTGATGCGTACCATTCCTGAGATCCGACCCCTCCTCCACCCTTTGGAAGAAGCAATCAGTGTCAAGTTCATTCCCACACTAGTGAAACACCACGACTTAACCCCAGTAGAAAGAACACTTCTTGCACTTCCACCAAGACTGGGAGGGATGGGACTAACTAATCCAGAGGAGATTGCTGACTCTGAACATCAAAATTCACTTAAGCTCACGGCAGCCCTCACTGACCACATAATAGCCCAGAATGCAACAGGGGAAGTGGACACCAGCGAAGTTAATAAGATCCGTAGGTCCATTACAACAGATCGGCAGCACTGCCAAAATGACATGTTGCAGCAACTATTGCTGCAGGTTCCAGAAAATTTGACAAAAAAAGTAGCTATAGCGCAGGAGGTGGGCGCCTCGAACTGGTTAACTACGTTACCGATAAGGGCAAATGGTTTCAGCCTTAACAAACAAGAATTTACAGATGCCATTGCTCTAAGGTACGGTTGGCCAGTAGATGGTTTGCCCTCCCAATGCGTGTGTGGCTATTCCTATGATGGCGATCACGCCATGGTTTGCAAGAAGGGGGGCTTCATATGCATGAGGCATGACGAGGTAAGGGATCTCACAGCAAATATGTTGAAGGAAATCTGCCGGGACGTCATGGTAGAACCGACCCTCCTTCCACTGGATGGCGAGATCCTCCAACACAGGACTTCAAACACATCTAACGAAGCCCGTGTGGACGTCAGTGCTCGAGGATTCTGGACGCGGGGACAGCGAGCTTTCTTCGACATCAGGATTTTTTATCCCATGGCCGTTTGTCACCGTAACCTAGCTCTCGATGCTGCGCATAGGAGGAACGAGAACGACAAGAGAAGGGCATATGGGGAGAGAATTCAAAATGTTGATCAAGGCAGCTTCACTCCTCTAGTGTTCACAACCTCTGGTGGGATGGGCCCAAGTGCAAGATGTTTCTACGCCAGACTCGCGGAGCTGATCTCCGAACAGAAGCAGCAGCCCAGAAGTTATGTCACAGCCTGGATGAGATGTCGACTGTCCTTCTCTCTCCTTCGGTCGGCTTTGCTCTGCCTCAGGGGAACGAGAGCTTCTGCCCCTACTCCGACAACTGCTGCAGATATTGACTATGAGGCTACAGTCACTGAATGCCGCATGGATCTGCGGCTCAACTAATTTAACACAGATAGGATAGCTTCTTATGTATTAGGATATTTAATATTAAGGTAAATAAATGGTGGCGAAGGTGTGGCTATTGGGGGAGGCTGGAGGCCACGTCAAAAAAAAAAAAAAAAAAAAAAAAAGTAGTAGTAGTAGTAGTAGTAGTAGTAGTAGTAGTAGTAGTAGTAGTAGTAGTAGTAGTCATTGTTTTAGTAGTAGTGTGTGTGTGTGTGTGTGTGTGTGTGTGTGTGAGTTTTAGGGCTTCTCAACAGGGATCCCGGAGGGTGAGCAGTATGTCATGGGTTGCGTTAGGCTTACCCACGCAACCAACTCCAAAGTTTGTTTTACTAGAGATAAGACATCCAGCGAGGCATAACTGGGACATGTATTTCACATTAGTTTATGTTAGCCAGCCTTTAGGTGGGGTGGGCAGTGAAACAGTGTTGTACTGTTCATCGCTTCACACCCAAAACCCTCATTTTAAGTAGTATCCCCTGGACCATGGCATAGTTAAGACGTCGTCTCCATCCTCTCCCTCCTGAAAGGGGGCGGGACACCACACCACACAGAGTCCTCCACCGCCACTTCGTCCTGTGAACCGTCGTCGACACGAGACTAAGTGTGTTAACCTAGGTTGTTATCCCCGTGGAAATATCACGTGTGGATGTCTGGTTGCAACAAGAGCAATCCAGGCTGGCCTATCAAACCTACAGTAAATGGTTAATCAATTCACGCTTACAGAGTTCTCCTGCACGACACCCGTCTACAGTGACCGTGATCGACATGAGACTAAGTGTGTTAACCTAAGTTTGTTATCCCCGTGGAAATATCACGTGTGGAAGCCTGGTTGCGACAAAACCAATCCAGGCTGGTCTATTGCACCTAAATGGTTAATTCAAGTCACGCTTACCAGTTCTCCTTGCCGCGAAACCGTCTACAGTGACTGTCAGTGACGCGAGACTATGTGTGGTAACCCAAGAGTACTTTTTGTTGTTATGGCCGTGGAAAGAAGTTCTTGTGATGAAGCCTGGTGGTAACAAAAGCAATCCAGGCTGGCAGTAAATGTATCACTTGAAGAATTAAGGCTCTGTTAAGTCATACCCACAGTAGAGTAATCACATGTGTCCCCAAGTTAAAAATTCCCTCTTTTAGAAGATTAATTTTATTACAGTGTGAACGTGAGTGAAGCATATATCCATGCAAATTGTAAATCATTGTACGGAAGCTTGATAAATAAATGTAAGTGCAATTATCTGCCCGTATCTGTGATCCTATCTTATTATCACTAAAGGTAATGACTGATTGGTTATGACAAAGTATAACCAAATAACTGAGATAGATGTTGGAAATTAATGGAATTCATTAAATCATCATTTATTAAGTATAAATCATGGAATGTCAAGTGGTGGAGTGAACTTCTACGTAGATACACCATAATCTCCTGGAAGTAATCAGTGTGAAGGTATCGGACTCTACGGTAAGAAATAAGAAATACGACATATTATTATCTTTATATAATATAATCTACTCCTACTACCACCGATCCACCCAAAACCATGACACAGTGCATTGTATCCCGGGACGAATGCCCAAAATCCCGAGATTTCCCAGTTTTTGCAAAACATTGAAAATAGTAAAAATAAATAAAATAAAAACAAAAATATAATATTTCTGGTCAAATCTGTATTCTTTCACACCCGTTAACTCTTAATGCACATAATCAAGTAAAATACACGTTCACATCGCGTCCGTTGGTGTGTCACGTACAGTAGTTCGCGTTTCAGTCAAGTGTTGCCGTTTCACATCGTTTTCGTGTTTTAAAATCTATTATTTAGGTTGTATTTGCCATTATTTTATTATGAAATAATTTATAATAGTGAGATTGGCATTATATGAACTATTATGAAGGCATTTTTATATATTAACAATACAATAACATCAACTGCTTAAAGATATTTGAATGTATTTACTCACTGAAATAGCCTAATACAATTTGAGTCGACTAATGAAGGACGTTTTGGCCGCGGGACGTTTGGTTTGGGCTAGGGTGGTCTTAGGACCTAACTAACCTAACCAAACCGTGGCCCAAACGTCCGCCTACCGAGTCAGAGGGAGTAGTACTGTATTTTGTAATCATTATATTATCTCTCGACAAAGATAAACAAGTACATGATACTGAATGTACTATAGTAATTATGAAATAAATGGGTTATATCACCAATGCTGTACTTTAACGAGTGTTTACCCGGAGTCCAAGAAGTTTAATAATGTACTGTATGTGTTCAATTTTATGAAACATAATTGTTGTTCTAACAATACGATTATAACAACGAAGGTATAAATATAATGAAGTACTATGCTATGTTAAAGATTCTTTTTAAATAAATCTTTACAGATTTTGTTAATTTTCGCGAATAAGTATTGTACCTTTAACGTAAACTTAAGTCTATAATGATACAGGTACAGTACTTGGCATATGTCTTTCCTCAGCCACTTCAACACCTGTGATGATTTACGGGAAATTTATACATATTGTATTAAGATAATTATGTGAACCTGGGTGGTACAATGACCTAGGTGTAAGTACACTGGCTAAAGCTGTTGTTGTTTAAAGCATTGTTTTTTCTTGCTTGTGGTAGTTAAGTTCTTTGCTCTCTTGTGATGTTTGTTTAGTTTTTTTGTTTCTTTGCTCCGGTCTCTTGCTTACGTGTTTTTGTTCTTGTTGTTGTCTGGTAGGTAATGTTGTTGAATTGTGGCTGTCAAATTTTTTTTTATAAATTTCTTTGTTTTCTTTGAATAATATATTTTTATTTTATTTTATTTTTCAATATTCTCTCGTCTTTGTTATCCTTACCGACTTTACGTACACAGATGCGGTATAGATGTAAATATATAATGGTTGTTGTTGTTGTTGCTTTTAAATGACGGTTGTTAGTTCCATGTTTTGTAATGATTGTGATTCTATCTATCTATCTATCTATTTGTTTTATCTCTCTCTCTCTCTCTCATTTTTCTATTTTCTCGTTCGTTAGACACTCTCTCCCTCTCCCCTGTCAGCTGATGCTCCTCCCACACACCTGCTGTCCACTCCATGCCCTCATTCTTTTTCTCCGTCTCTCCCTCTCTCTCTCTCTCTCTCACACTTATCCATCCTTCCTATCTTCTTCCTTCTTTCTTTTCTCCTTCCTAATAATATCCCTCTCTCTCTCTCCTTTCTAGTTATCCACCTGAGCTGTGATGGTAGTGGTGGTGGTGGTGGTAATGGTGATGATGGTGGTGGTAATGGTGGAGGTGGTGGTTGTGGTGATGATGATAATGGTAGTAGTGGTAATGGTCATGGTAGTGGTGATGGTGGAAGTGTTGGTGTTGGTGGAAGTGATGGTGGTGGTAATAGTGGAGGAGGTGGTGGTGGAAGTGGTGGAGGTGGAAATGGTGATAATGGTGGAGGTGGTGATGGTCATGGTAGTGGTGATGGTGGTGGTAATGGTGGAAGTGTTGGTGTTGGTGGAAGTGATGGTGGTGGTAATAGTGGAGGAGGTGGTGGTAATAGTGGAAAAGGTGGTGGTGGAAGTGGTGGAGGTGGAAATGGTGATAATGGTGGAGGTGGTGATGGTGGTGGTGGTGGAAGTGTTGGTGGTTAGTGGTAATGGTAGAGGTGGTGGCGATAATAGTGAAAGTGGTGGTGGTGGTGGTGGTGGTGGTGGTGGTGGTGGTGGTGGTGGTGATGATGATGATGATGATGATGATGATGAGGACTAGTGCCACTGGGTGTTAGTGTGATGGAGTAGAAGGACCTAACTGAGGGAAATGAGAGGAGGTGAGGGGAGAGAAAAGGATGGAAGTGAGGAGAGGTGAGGGGAGAAAGGATGGGAGATGAGGAGAGAGGACTTTATTGGAGGAGGAAGGTGAGAAGATGGGAGGAAAGGGAAAGCGGACAGTGATGAGAGAGAGAGAGAAAAGAGAGGGGAGATAAGAGTGTACTGGTAGTGGTGGTGGTAAGGAGAAGAGGGGAGAGGCAGAGGGTAGGAGAGTTGGTTGGAAGGGGTGGAGCTGAGGGTAAGGCAATAGTGTCTTAGTGGTTACGAGGTGAGGGAAGGTGAGGGGAGAGGGCGAGGGAAGGTGAGGGGAGAGGGCGAGGGGAGGAAAGAAAAGAAGGGAGGGAGAGGTACACTAGGGGCCAGGGGAGGGGAGGAAAGAAGGGAAGGGAGGGAGAGGGGAGGTACACTAGGGGCCAGGGGAGGGGAGGAAAGAAGGGGAGGGAGGGAGAGGGGAGGTACACTAGGGGCCAGGGGAGGGGAGGAAAGAAGGGAAGGGAGGGAGAGGGGAGGTACACTAGGGGCCAGGGGAGGGGAGGAAAGAAGGGAAGGGAGGGAGAGGGGAGGTACACTAGGAGCCAGGGGAGGGGAGGAAAGAAGGGGACGGAGGCAGAGGTACACTAGGGGCCAGGGGAGGGGAGGAAAGAAGGGAAGGGAGGGAGAGGGGAGGTACACTAGGGCCCAGGGGAGGGGGAGGAAAGAAGGGGAGGGAGGGAGAGGGGAGGTACACTAGGAGCCAGGGGAGGGGAGGAAAGAAGGGGAGGGAGGGAGAGGTACACTAGGGGCCAGGGGAGGGGAGGAAAGAAGGGAAGGGAGGGAGAGGGGAGGTACACTAGGGCCCAGGGGAGGGGAGGAAAGAAGGGGAGGGAGGGAGAGGGGAGGTACACTAGGAGCCAGGGGAGGTGAGGAAAGAAGGGAAGGGAGGGAGAGGGGAGGTACACTAGGGCCCGGGGGAGGGGAGGAAAGGGGAGGGAGGGAGAGGTACACTAGGGGCAAGGGGAGGGGAGGAAAGAAGGGAAGGGAGGGAGAGGGGAGGTACACTAGGAGCCAGGGGAGGGGAGGAAAGAAGGGAAGGGAGGGAGAGGGTAGGTACACTAGGGGGCAGGGGAGGGGAGGAAAGAAGGGGAGGGAGGGAGAGGGGAGGTACACTAGGGGCCAGGGGAGGGGAGGAAAGAAGGGGAGGGAGGGAGAGGGTAGGTACACTAGGGGCCAGGGGAGGGGAGGAAAGAAGGGGAGGGAGGGAGAGGGGAGGTACACTAGGGGCCAGGG
The DNA here is from genome assembly GCA_958450375.1 of Homarus gammarus. Classification (NCBI taxonomy): domain Eukaryota; kingdom Metazoa; phylum Arthropoda; class Malacostraca; order Decapoda; family Nephropidae; genus Homarus; species Homarus gammarus. Next base: position 515,262 of record CAUDMG010001990.1, read on the forward strand.
GAGGGGAGGAAAGAAGGGAAGGGAGGGAGAGGGGAGGTAGGGATGCCTGTGTACTGATGAGACCCCCTAATTAAATCATGGTAACAGTGATGACCGACGCTTAATATCATGGTAGTTGAGACTGACCCTTTAAATAAAAGGTAGTTATGTATCGACCCATTAAATCACGATAAGAAACACTAATCATGGTAATTAAGGTTATCATGGTAGTTGAAACTAACCCTTGTTATCACGTTTGGTAGAGACTGACCATTAAAACATGACAGGGAATATTCAAAACTTCTTATCATGGTAGTAACACGTCTACATTCATGGTAAAACTAATCATCATCTTGATCACGGTAAAAAAAATTTATTCTCTGCCTCTCGTCCACCATAACGATAAGCTCAACACCTTATCATGGTAGTAAACGATGACCTTTTCAATCATGGTGAGAAAGGACTTAAACCCCGAATCACAGTAGAGGGTAGTAGTAGCAGAGGAGGGAAGGCCGGCAGGATGGTAATGCAGGCCGGCAGGATGTTAATGCAGGTCAGCAGGATGGTAGTTTAGGTCGGCAGGACGGTATCACAGGCCGGCAGGATGGTAGCACAGGCCGACAGGATGGTAGTGCAGGCCGGTTGGATGGAAGAGCAGGCCGGCAGGATGGGGTGGAGAAATGTGCCGGTCGCAAGAATGAATAACAGCATCAGATAGGAGGCCGTAAACCTTCCCTCTCCCTTCTCCCATTACCTCCCCACCCTCTCCCCTTACCTCCCTCCCACTCTTCCTTCTCCCCTTTCCTCCCCCTCTCCCTTCTTCCCCTCCCTTTTCTCCCCCTCACCTCACCCCTTCCTCTCTCCCTTTTCTCTTTCTCCCCTTCCCCTCTCCATTCTCCCCATTCCTCTCCCTTCTTCCCTTCCCCTCTCCCTCACCCTCTCCCTTATTCCACCCTTATCCCTTCCCCTCTCCTACCCCCTCACTTTTCCCCTTCCCCTCTCCTACCCCCTCACTTTTCCCCTTCCCCTCTCCCTTCTCTCCTTTCCTCCCCCTCACTCTCTCCCCTTTCCATCACCCTTCTACTCTTTCCATCGCCCTTCACCCCTTCCCCTCTCCCTCACCGTTTCCCTTCTCCCCTTCCCTCCCATCATCCCCTCCCCCTCCTCTCCCCCCTCACCCCTTCCCTTCTCCCCTACCATCTCCCTTTCCCTTTTACCTCTATCTTCCCTTCCCCTCACCCCTTCCCTTCTCCTCTTTCCTCCCCTCATCCTTTCCCCTTCCTTCTCCCCCATTCTCTCCCCTTCCTGATAAGACTTCACCAACACACCTCTGGATGACCCAGGTGGGTGAAGAAGCCTCTCACAACATCGTCCACAACTGGATGAAGCATCACAACATCATCCATTATAGGAGCACGACAGACGGCCATTTTTTTAAACATTCGGGTAACTTATTAGTAACCCGAAAGCGCCCTCCGAGCCATAATCCATTTTTTCAAACCAAATTTTGTCGGGTTACCATTTGGTTCGGGATTGATATTCGAGTTTGACGAATCCATTTGACGGGTTACCAAACAGTAACCCGACATTCGGGATTGCTCTTCGGGCTTGCTGCCCCGAGTGTCTAAAAAAATGGCCGAGAGACTCTTGAATCTAGATAAAAAAGAAACTCACCAAAAAAGGTTTTAAACTTAAGTTGTATTCCAAGGATCGTTGGTTTGATCCCGTATCACGCCCAACGATACCAGCTATTTATGACAGTCCAGCCAGCTAGTGTATATATGATCACCTTACTTTGCAGTTGGGAAAGTGAAGGAGGTCGAGTGCAGTGCCAGCTTATTACACAGTTGGCTCTCTCCACACTGTCCCTAACTAGCAGTCAACCATATGGGAAACACCTACAAAGTTTAGGAACTGTTTGATTTCATCTCCAAACCTCCAGGTAGTGATTGGAGCCAAACTGTAGTGATTAAAACTTAAACATCAGTGACTGGTGAGAGCAGAGACAAATTCAGAAGGATGACCAGCGCTTTAAAGTGAAAGTTTAGAAGTGAACTTTGGTAGGCGGCACAAACCTCTGCAAGCGTTGAAATTATTCATCACGACTGATTTTCAGAGACAGAGTTTGTGAAGCTAGATCCTGTTGGGTGTGAATAACTGTGTTAATAATAATAATAATAATAATAATAATAATAATAATAATAATAATAATAAATAGAACAGCTTTATCTCGCCTCAGTATAACGTATGAGAGATAAGGATAGATAAGATGTCTCCTCCATCCCGTTTCATTAAAAGATCAAAGCGAGACAAACCAAATGAAGAAGCCTTTTACAAACTTGAGACTGTGTGTACTAACTGTGTACACACGGACACTCACACACTTATAATGTACAAACGGACACTCACGCACACTTATTGTGTACACACGAACATTCACACACTTATTATGTACACCGGACATTCACACACCTACTATGTATACACGAACACACATACTTATTATGTACACATGAACACACACTTATTATGTACACACGGAAACACACACACACACACACACACACACACACACACACAACCGGACACTCATGCCTGCTATGTACACACAGCCACACACATACACACCAATTATGTAGACACAGACACACACACACCTATTATGTACACAGGGACGCACACACACCTATTATGTAAACAAGAACACATGCACATATTCTGAACAGTCGCATACATGCTCACACTCCTATTATATACACAGGGATATACATTCACACACTTATTATGTACACACCAACAATCTTAAATCTATCTCTAAAAACTCACATACCCTATCGTTTATACAGACACAAACACACAAACATAATATAGAGACAAAGAGAGGACTCAGATCACGACTAACTTTAACGACTACAGCACAAACAGTAGAAGTGTGAGAAATAAAATGGATGAAATCAGGGTGTTCATATGTACCGAAAAAAAATCGATATAATAGCGTTCACCGAAATGTGGATAAACTTACTCACGTGAGTTACCTGTTGAATACCAAATTAAAGGTTACATTTTATTCCATACCGATAGGCAGATTAGGAAAGGAGGCAGGGTAGCAGTCTATGTCAGGGATAATGTGAAGTGTGAAATCAATAAGGAAATAAAACTGAACCGAATTTTGATAGAATTAACCGATGGTAGGGAAAAATTATTCATAAGAATAATATATAGAGACCTTTTAATCTTGATAGAGTTAATGTTAAACTGGGATGAAATGTGCAGGGCATCCAGACACAACAAAGTCTGTAAAATAAGCGACTTTAACATTAATCAAATATATTGGACCGACCTTACGGGTCGAAACAAGGCTAACAGAGTACTTGGGTTCATACAAAGGAGTGTTAGTTACAAGACTAGCGAGGTTATCCTAAAAATATTTCTGTTCAGTTCTGGTCGCCGTACTACAGAATGGTTATAGAATCCCGAGAAATAATTCAGAGACAGATTAAAGGATCTTAATTTGTACTCCCTCGAGAGACGTAGAGTAAAGGCCGTAGGGTGAGGTTTATAGATGGAAGTTAGGGTTAAACACAAAGGTGATATAACAAAGGTATTCAAACTATCCAACCAGGAGCAAATTCATAGGAATGGCATTAAATTACACAAATTTAGATTTAGGCTCGAGATAGGTAAACATCGGTTTGGAAACAGAGTAGTGGATGAGTGGAACAAGTTACCAAGCATCATTATTAACTCGAATACGCTGGAAAGCTTCATATATAGGATGGATGGATATATGAGCGATAAAGATTGGGTGTAAACATGGCTACCCAGTATGGGCCAATAAGCCCGCTGCAGTTTCCTCCATTCTTATGTTCTTATGACACGGAGAGATACACAGACATTCAGACCGATGAGAGACGGAGATAACAAGAGAGACACATTCATAGGCACACAAACTGTAGAGGAAGATACAAAGAAATACATAAGGTCAGGAGACATAGATGGGGTGGGGTTAAAGACAAACACACAGACAAGCAGACGAAAGAATCAGAGTGACACAAACTGGGAACATGAAGACACATCACAACAGAAAGACAGTGAGACAGAGACAGACAGACTGACAGAGAGACTGGGAGATAAAGAGAGAATCATATATACAGAGATAGATAGATAGATAGATAGATAGATAGATAGACGGAGAGAGAGAGAGAGAGAGAGAGAGAGAGAGAGAGAGAGAGAGAGAGAGAGAGAGAGAGAGAGAGAGAGAGAGAGAGAGAGAGAGAGCACGTCAATATACGCCTTCTTGAGAGCCCGTGATAAAACTTGTACGTCTTCAGATTAGACCAGCCATTGTGGGGGACAACTGGGGTGAGAAGGAGGGAAGGAGGGTCATAAAGGAAGAAAGGAAGGATAAAAGAAGGAAAGGGGAAAGGAGGGAGGGGATAAAGGTGGGAAGGAAGGTCATAAAGGATGAAAGGAAGTATAAAAGAAGGAAGAAGGGAAGGAGGGAGGGGATATAGGAGGGAAGGAGGGTCATAAAGGAAGAAAGGGAGAACGATAAATGGAGGAAGGAGAGAAGGAGGGTCATAAAGGAGAGAAGGAAGGAGGAGATAAAAGAGGGTCGTAAAGGAAGAAAGGAAAGAGGGTCATGAAGGAGGAAAGGAGAGAAGGGGGAGGAGATAAAGGAAAGAAAGGAAGGAGGGGCTAAAGGGAGGGAAGAAGGAGGGAAGGGCTAAAAGGAGGAAGAAGGGAAAGAGAGAGGGAGG